>WBND01000394.1:194734-205976 GCA_013398595.1 Tychaedon coryphoeus
TGCAGTGTAGTGCCCAAGGTATGGATACTGGCACTAACAGTATTCAGCATCTTCCTGAGTGACCTGGATAGTGGGCCAGAGTGCACTCTCAGCAGCTTTCCAGGTGATGTAGAATTAGAAGTGGTTGATAAGCCAGATAGACTTGCTGCCATCCGGATAATCTTAGGCTAGAAAAATGGACAACAGGAACTTCTAGAAGTTCAATAAAAGGTGAGTGGCAAAATTTTCTCCTGTTAAAGAATAAGCCCATGCAACAGAACAGTCTGGTGCTGGTCAGCTAGAGAGCAGTGTGTCAGAAAATCCCCCAGGGATCCTGGTGGACACTGTGTTGACCATAAACCAGTCTGGTGGCCCTGTGGCAAAGAATTCAAACAGTCTCCTGGGCTGCATTCTGACAGAATTATTAACCTGGAGGAGGCTCAGAGGGATTTCACCGGTGTTTTTTTTAATATCATATGAGGGAAAGAGTGTGAAAATAAGACAAGGGCAGGTTTTTGTCAGTGGTGCCCAGCTTAAGAACAGCAGACATAAATGGAAAGACTGGGAATTTCAAAAGACTGGAAATTTCATTTAAACATAAGAGGAAAAAAGTCAAACCAAACATTTCCACTGTTAATGTGATCAAGCACTGGGATAGGTTGCCCAGAGAGGTGTTGGAGTCTCCCTTCTTGGAGATACTGAAACCAATGTGGTCATGGCCCTGAGCAACCTGCTGCAGCTGCCCCTGCTTGAACAGAGCTGGATGAGATGACCTCCTGATTCAATGAACATTCTCAGCCACTGTCTGGTTCTGTGATTCCATGATTTGCTGAGAATATTGGTATATTCCATTCATTACACCAAAAGACTGTGAGATATAAAATGCCTTTGGTGGCTTTTACTTAGACTGACTTTTTGCAGATAATTTCTGCCAGCCAGGACATTTTCTGTAACTGATCTGTACACAAAATTTTGGAGGAAGATTTTTCAACTGAGAATATAATCAGGTGAAGTTATTGAGATAATGCTTATTCTTAAATTCCATGTGCAGCCAGAGTTTTTTTCTTTTTTTTTTTTTTTCTTTTTTGAACTAGGAGACATCTTACATGAAATTTGCTAACGAAAATAAATATTGCCCTGTATTTGAAGAAATGTACTGATGTTTCTCAAGTATTGTTGCTTTCTTTTAGACCTGAACCACTGTATATGCTACACTGCTGTAGCATCACAGTTAAATGGTTACTATTTCCATTTATGTATAACAAGGAGGAATAATAATTTTTATGATATTACACAGATATATTTTTAGATACAGGCAAGAAATACTATGTTTGGACTAGAAAGTTAGATTTCTCTCTCTCTAGAGAATAAATAAATATCTCTGCATTGTATCTCACTGTGATCCTTCAAAGTTGTTAAATATTTTAGAAAAACTTTAATGTAAATTCCATGCTATGTATGAGTCAAATCATTGCACAAAGGCATTCCTTTTAGTAGGAAGTTTGCCTGCATGGAACTGCATTTGTTTATTGCAAAAAGCATAATTCATCAACACATTTATTCTTTGGCCTTCCATTTTACATTCAATAATTAATAAATATATTACATTTTATTTTATAATGAAATACCCATTTGTATTTATGTGCCTACAGACTGCTTTTTGCACATTTCTCTGGGAGTATATTAGTCATTACCTACCCACAGAAAGAAAAACTGAAATTTTATCTTAGTGGAAGATGGCCTCTAAAGAACTTTTAAAGAGACTTTGCAAAACTGAAAAAAATTAAAGCCCATAAACACTATTATCCTGAGACTATTAGTGTCTTAACATTATTCTAGGGAATTATGTAATCTAGAAATGTTGTCATTTAAAGATAGATAAACAACTTGTTTCTAAATAATAGAAGAATATTGAAAGGCAAATTGGCTTTATTAGGCAGATAAATTTTGAAAGACTTTTTAAAGACTAAGAAAGATTAATTCAGTAAATGATTTCTTAGATAATAGGATGTGCTACATGAAAATTGCAATTACATCATTTTGGTCAGTTTTTTTATGAGATATTCTGCCCTTAATAATCTCAGAAAAGATGTTTTTGCAGACTGATGATGGGATTTCTCCAAGTGAGAAATGTGAGGGGAAAAAAGCATTCTGAAGATTTCACAATTCTCTCTGTATTCACTTATCATTAATGTTTCATAATAGCTTTTGATAAACCAAGTTTAAATTTTTTGCTTTGACTTTCTTACTGGAAAAACAGTAGGTGCAAAATACAACAAATCTGGGAAGATGTGCAGCATAGATGTTGGGCAGAATCCATATAGTACGTCAGCAATGCTGTATGCTTTTCTGCCTTTGCCCAAAGCTTTCAGTGAATTATCAAACTCTTATCACCAAAAAGTCAGAAGAAACATCCTTTTATTCCCTTAGTAGTTGCAAATTTAACCAAGAGATAGGTTAAAAGGCATCAAAATATTTTTTTCCTAGTAACCTTGATTATATAGAGCTATGTTGCATGTACACTTACTCTGTGAGCTACCAAACTCAGTTCCTCCAGAACTGTGACTATAGAAAGCAATAGAAACCTCTTAAAATTTTAAAGCAGAGCATTTGCTATTTGTTAAGTAGGCAAAATCCTAATTAAAGTACTTTCGTTACTTAGGGAAGGTGTGTCATTTCAAGAGCTGCGTGCTGTCAATATTCATGCAAGGTTCTTCATGTGCATAGAATTTCATTTGAAAATATTTATTTCCTGATAATGACTCAATAGGAGGACAAAAAGTGAAGAAAGTAATTTTTTAAAGAATCTTGATAAGCTTCTCCACAGCATTCTGCCTGAATTCTGAAATTAACAACAGTGAGTAGTGATATGACTCAACCCTGCTGAAAAGCTAGGATCATAAATAAATAAATGCATCTGAAAAACCATATTTTTGTTTGTTTTCATTATGCTGTTTAGTTATAAACATGCCTACAGAGCCATCTGTCTCTGTCAACTGTGTGCTATGAGGTCTTCTTAAAGCACCTACATTTGTTAATACCATGGATGTCTGTACTAAATCAAGTTGTATGAGGGATTTGGATTTTCCTTTTGAAGCTTCTAGAAGTTAGTTCTAAAGTCTTTTAAAGAAGAACAGAGTGTTCTTAGTAGAAAATGCAAATCATAAATCAAAATAAGCTGTATTTGGGGCTGTTTTGTTTTATTTGTTTTGTTGGGTTTCAGATGTTAACTTGAGTGTGCAGTTGTTTTATATGTTTTGATTCAAATAATTATAATGTCCAGTCAGATACAATCTTTCTGGGTTTTTTAAACTACTTCTGCATATTCCTGGTGTAGCATTTTGTCCAAATGCTTCATGAAAGTTTTATTCACTGACATTTCTATAGTATTGACTGAAAAAGGATTTGATACTTTGCAGTACCCTCTCAAGAGAGAGTTCTGCCGTACTCTTTAGACTGCTGTTGACTTTACATTAAGGTGAATACTGAGACAAAATGAAATTAATGATTTAACAAAGGTTGCATGCAGATGAAGGGGGAAGAGAATTCCAATGTGAGGCTTCTCAGCCCTGTGCTTTCAGAGAATATACACCCATGCTACTCCTATAAAAAATCTATGCCTAATGTACTAACAAGGAATCACCTAGCTGAAGGAGAAAAGATGTGAATCAGCTTGAAAACAGAAGCTGGTGGTGTCAAGAATTTGAAAAATGCAATTCTTTTTTTCTGATTAAGATAATGAGAAATTATCAGTTCTTTTCTGAGTAAGAGTATACAGAATATGGGAAGGATATCCTCCTCTTTATGCCATCTCCTTAAACCAGACTTTTTTTAAAAACATTTTTTATGTTGTTCTTCAAAGTCAAATGTGCAATTGGTTATCAGTTGGTTATCACCTTAATGTTCATACACTTGTTACTCTGCTCTTTTCTTTTTCATCCTAACTAAGAAACTAAAATGCTTAGAACAACTCTTAGAAGTTAACAGCCTTGACGATTGTGGCAGTTTACCACAGAATAGTATAAATAATTGTCCTTTTGAAAACTTGAGAGTCAAGTAACAGCTAAGTGGAAATAGAATATAATTTTGTGATCTATTCCTTCCATGAAGCAGTCAATGTTGAATTTTATGTGAAAAAAACTCAAAATAGTATAATATGGTTTCATATCTCAAACTGGTTGTGGAATAACAGATCTAATGCTATGTACAAAGAACCCTACAAGCCTGTCCATCATTTTTATTTAGGAATTTCATTTTGGAGTAAGCTATTCTAAAAACCCCTGTAAATTGCAACTCAGCCTAAATTAGTATATATCTGGTTTACTGGTAATTTGTTTACGAGACTTAGAAATCTAAACTGAGGCTGGAGTACTTGAACCTTGAGGCTGAAAATAATGGGTTGTACTCACCTAGGTGTTTTGTAAAATGGAATTGGTACCCATATCAACTGGAAATCAAGAAAAAATTGTAATATTTATATATAAGACATGGCAGTAAGCTGGCAACTAGGAGTTATTGTGGAGTTAATGATTAAAGGAAACAATTAAAAAGTAATGCAACTGAGGGTTTTTATAATTTTTTGTTAGTTCTAAGCCTAAAGCAGTAATCTCTTACTAGGCACCTATGTTATGTTTGTTACGTGAGAGTATTTATTGCATGAGAAGTAATTGCTTGCTCATGCTGTGAGGTACTTTTTGGTGAAGTACCCCCTGCTATTACAGAAGAGGTGAGATTAATAGAGTACATGTTTAGTTTTATTCTTACTCACAATGGTATAGCCTGTGCATTTTATTCATGAGACTCATTTTGCCATTAAATTTTATGGCAACTTTAAAATTCCTAACCCCATATTTTAACAGCCAAGTTCAACCCAACCATACAGTATAATGTGCTAAAAACATTTCACAATATCAGTGGAGGAGTGAATCCAGGATGTCTTAACTCAGTTTTTTCCTTTTGTGTATTTTTCTCTTATACTGTAGTTTATAGGGTAGGACCAATGTCTTGACCATTTATCTGAACTCTTGATTTTGCTCACCTTCCTTCCCTTATTTTGTGTTTTACCATTCTCTGGGTAACAGAGAAGGGTCAGTTGTAATACTGAAAGCATGAAGGAGAAGAGGGAATGGGAAGTCCTTGCTACTGTAGGTATGTAGTAAATTTAGGGCTACAGTTATCATGAAATTTAGAAGGAAAAAATTATCTGAACAAGCTCTTTGGAAGATGTTGCTGTATCTTTGAAGAAAGTATCTTTTTCCTGAGCCTCCAAAGTTTTGTTTTCTCTCCTTGTCCAGTTGTTCTTAATTTCTAACCCCTGGACCCTTCCTGAGAAATCCCCAGAGCAGCCCAATAAGCTCCCCTCACTTCTGCTGTTCTAAACCACTTACTGGCCATCATAGTGGTATTTGAATGCCTGACAGAGTCACAGGCTTCATTAATAATTGCCATCATCAAAATAGTTTCCTTTCCACACTCCGTCTGTTCAGTGTTTCCTCATCTCGTAGAGCCCACGCTCAGGGGAGAGACTTCCTTTCCAACAGCTCCTCAGCTGTTTCGGGTGGCTGAGCAGGCCTCAAGAACTTTGCAATAAATTTTTAAGAAGTCAAGTAGCATTGAATACACAGTAAATTAAAAAGGAAACTTTGCAAAACAGTTTATGTCTGTTATTTTCTGTAATTATTTCCATGTTTTCATCTAAAATTTGCATGATTATCAGTAATTATACTCCACTTTCCAGAACACTGCAATTTCTACGATAAATGTACATCTTTCTTGCTTCCAAACTGATTAAGGTCTTTCACTTCTAGACCATGAAAATCATGAGCTTTCCCTTATTACCTACAAACTGGAGCTATCTGCCACTTTGTAAACAAAATATGATCTTGTTTTTTCTTAAATATTATGATTTTGTTGTCTGTTGATCAAATGTCACTGTGCTGAATATATGAGACTACTTTTTCTAAGGTCAGCTCTGAAGGAAGAACTGTTAACTATATGGAAATATGAGATTTCTAACATTTCCTGCCCCCGGAGAAAGCAATAGAAACACATATAAGCACAGTAGAAAATGGGAGGTGGAAGATAATTTGCTTCCTTATGTGCCCCTTCCTTGCTGCTCCCTCTGTTGCCATATGGGAAAGGCAGGTATAAAACCAGATGACACGTCATGATCTATTAATATTTAAATCTAAATAGTTTGAGCTTAAGTTATCATGAAGAGCACAAACATTGATTAAGGATGAGAAATTAGAGTAGGATGCCGTTGTTCAACAGGCATGGTTTGAAGATTCTTGATCAGACTCCATTTTGATCCTTCTTAGCATGTTTATCTCTGGGTTGAGTTTTGGCTTCAAGGGAGAATTTCAGAATGGAGTGTTCATTCTCAGCTGACAACAACAACGCAGAGCTTTCAGGGTAGTGGTGGTATTAGGTAAAAAACAGCACAGTAACAGCAATTTCTAGTCATGTTCAAACTATTACATGTTTTACTCTGCATTGCCAAGTTTATGACATAGTTCAATAATTTGGCTTCTGGAACTCAGGATGCCTTTGTAACTGTGAAAGTGAAAAAGTATCCTTTTCATCCATCTAATATGAGTGCTGGAAGGCTTAAAAATCTTCTAATGCAAGAGTGAGTATCATCAGCTTTAGATGTGAAGCAAGAAAAGTTGTGTATTTGACTTCAACACAGATGTATTCTAACATACAGGAAATAATAACACAGTAACTGTAGTGCAGTTGTGGACTAATGTCAGATATCCAGGTCTGGCAGCAAGTTAGTGAGACATCTCAGCATAGTAATGGCAACAGTGCTACTGAGATCTATTCTGTCTTCATTGTGTTTTAAGAAACATGAAGAAATGTGTACATTTGCAAATATTGAACACTGATACCAAGGAGGGAAATATACTTGCTCCACATGGTATTTCAAGACTAACAGTAATGTAATTGTTTTTACTATCTGCTTCATGTCTGCAAAGAAAGTCTGTGAAAAATACTGTAGGCTTTTTTGACTATTAGAATTATGATTCTTCATGGTATTTGTCAGCTAAAAGAAAGTAAGTTTTTTCATTCATCTTACAACGAGATATTTTGTCACTAGCCTTGGTGTAACCATGGGACCTCTTTCAGTCACACTTCTCTCCTCTACAGTTCACATTTCATGCCCCCCATACCCCTTCAGCTCTTAGAGTTGGATCTTTACACATGGTTGCACACGAAACAATTTTGCCAGTGCTATAGTGGGAGAAAAATCATAGTTAAATCAGTAGCTGCTGTGTGTGTTCTTAAATTGCAGCTATTAATGAGGGTAGTTAATAAGAGTATTGGACTATCTCTGTGTCTTATAGTAAAAGTCAGTAGGCTACCAAAAATGCATCAAGTACTAATGCCCCTTTCTATATACATAATCTAGAAAATATATAAAGCACGAGGAGCATAATGTATCTCTTCTTGTATAAGGTTCATGCAATGCTTCAGGCTTGTTGGTAGAGTGCCTGGAATACTGCCTGTTTTCAGTTCTGGCCCCTCACTACAGGAAGGACATTGAGGGGCTGGAGCATGTCCAGAGAAGGGCAACAAAGCTGGGGTAGGGTCTGGAGCACAAGACTTTATCACTCTCTAAAACTATCTGACAGGAGGTAGTAATGACGTGGAGGTTGGTCTCTTCTCCCATTTAACAAGTGATAGGACAAGAGAAAATGGCTTCAAGATGTGCCAGGGGGATTTAGATTAGATATTAGGGAAAATTTCTTTACTGGGAGGGTTGTGAAGCATTGGAACAGTCTGCCCATGGAAGTTGTTGAATCACTGTATTGGAGGTATTTGAAAGTCATGCAGATGTGGGACATGGTTTAGTGGTGGGTTTGGCAGTATTACATTAATGGTTAGACTCAATCATCTTGAGGGTCTTTTCCGACCTAAATGATTCAATGATTACTATGAGAAATGGCTGAGAGAGCCAGGACTGTTCAGCTGGGAGGAAAAAGGGCTCATAGGGATGTTATCAATGTATATAAATACCTGAAGAGAGAATACATGACAGAGCCATACTCTTTCCAGTCGTGGCTACTGACAGGACCAGAGTTAGTGACACAAGCTGAAATAAAGAAGTCTCTATCTGAGCATCAGGAAATACTTTTGCATTGTGAGAGTGACTGAGCACTAAGCACACAGAAGTTAGGGAGGGCATGGCATCTCCATCCTCAGAGAAACTAGCTCTAGATGAATTTGAATAGGATCATTGGAGAAGATGACTTCCAGAGGTCCCTTGCAACACTAATCGTGCTGGGAAATTGTTTATTATCAGTTACAGATTTCATGGGAAATAGAATTAAATCTTATTACAGGCACATTTTGAATTGATCACTACAGGACCTTGCAACAAAAATAGAAGGAGGAATAAGGAAATTCAAAGTCAAAATTAACGGCAAAGCCTCTGTATCTATCCTGCTTAACATGTTTGTGATTAAGCCAGCTTTCTTTAAATGACATTTCAGTTCACTAGCTATTTAAAATATGCTGCTCAATAGCATTAAACCATATGGCTTTGTGCTAAAGCAGCTGAGTGTCAGTAGCCCAAGTATCAAGCAGAGCCTTCAGTTCTTCATGAGTTGAACTAAAATGAAAATAATACAAAATATTTCACATCTTATAACACTTTCATTATATTAGTTGCCTAGACAGAAGGCATATTATACATTTGATGTATAATAGCTTCAAATTTCAATAGTCTCACCTCTAATTATATTTTTTATAAGGCATTGGCAAGCAGCCCAAAAAAATATTGATGTGAAGTCTAATTTGCCAGTATTGTAGAGTTTCTTCTGTGTTGGAATACAGCTGGGAGGTTTGAAAGTGTTAGGCAGCTGCTCTAAATTCAGGAGCTGGAGGCAAGGAACAATTCCTGTAGAGCAATCCAGAAGTTAATATGTTATATCTATAGAGAGACTATGCTATCTTCTGTATATACATGCATTATGACCAGTATCTGTTCCTCAGTGATTCAGACACACAATAATTCAATTTCATCTAAAGTCAATAAAGTGAATGCCTTAATTAAAAAAAAAATTCACCTTTATTATATTATTTTTTAACAAGACTTTGCAGTGACACCACTTAATATTCTAAAATAAAATCATCCAGTAAGAAAAAATGGTACTCCTAAATCCCATTATACACTATTTCATCCAAAGAAGTGCATGATTTAAAATCTTGAAGCAATATTTACCATGTCTTACAGTCATTTGCAAATTTAGTCTCTAGCAAATCACTGGAAGATATAACTAACAAAGCATCGAATATATCTCTGACAATAGGCTCCTTTTTAGTAAAAGGAACAATTGATGTGGATTGATGTGGATCATTTGATCTCAGTTATGGTGTTTTCATGTGAGAGAATAACTTCTGAGGCCAAAAGTACAATTTCTGAAGTTGTAAAACTTGTATCCTAACTGGAGACAGTGCTTAACTTTCAGAAGTGTATAGGGTGGCATCTGCAAGAGCCACTCCATGAGACACAAGTTGCAAGAGCATTTATTTAAAAGGACCATAAATAGAAGCTTTTACACAGAAGAATCACAGAATCATCAAGGCTGGAAGAGACTGTTAAGATCATGAAGTCCAGCATCACTATAACCACCCTTAAACCATATCACCACATGCCACATCCAGATGCTTCTTGAACACTTTCAAGGGAGAGTGAGTCCACCACCTCCCTGGAAAACTTATCCCAATGCCTAACCACTCTTTCAGTGAAAAAAAATTTAATATCTGATCTGAACCTCTTCTGGTGCAACTTAAGACTATTTCCTCTTGTCCTTTCACTTGAAACATGGCAGAAAGGACTGACCTCCTTTCAGGTAGTTGTAGAAAGCTGTAGAGAGTCGTAAGATCCCTTGTGAGCCTTCTCTTCATTGATTCAAGCATTTGGTCTGGGGTGATGAGCTGCCTGTTTAGAGCTACAAAACATATCACAATGATTTTACTCTCAAACAAACTTGCTCCACAAGTTGGCAAAAGTTAGCAAAGTTAGCAAATACAGAAATGCAGAAAAGCTGTCACTGCTGGCATGGCATGAGATTTTCACTGTTTGCTTTCATCTTTGTATGTAAGTGTAATGTGCACTATTGAATTGCTCTGCCAACCCTAAAAATTTGATCTGAAATCAAACTACCTTTGACTAAATATGTCGATCAGTCCATAATAACAGCAGCTGTAGAGAAGAAATCGTAGTTTATTGCTCAAAGGAACAGTATAGGTCTGTTTATTTTTGTTGCACTGTTGGGATTGATTGACAGTTTTCAACAACTGAAGTTTTATTTTCAGAAACTTCACCAAGAATTTTTTGGAAAAACATGCAGAAACTAAACAACTTAAGTAAAAGTATCTCCACAGGTTTCAATATGACAGCTAAACCCATTTAAAAGCTAATAACTTACCCTCTCTTTTTCTGACTGATTTCAAAGCACCAGGTAAGAGAAGCTTTTGGTTTTAGCAGGATGACCAAGTAATAAAATTTAAGACATCTTTTACTTTGAGAAGTCATTTAATGCTACGATAAAAGAGATGTGGGGTTTTTTCTACATTTTAAATCAAGCTATGTACTCTTGCAGCAAAAAAGACCAACAGCCTTCTGGTCAGCATAAAGGGGAATATTGCCATCATTCCACTTGATCCTTGTACTCTGCTCTGCTGCACTCTGGTGAAAAAACCCATGATACAGATGTGCCTGAGAAAAAACATCTGGCACAACAACGGCCCCAGTTAACTGGTCTGCACAGGCTTTACCTTCAGAGATGGGGCCATAAAGACTAGTATGGGAACCTACATGTAGGATATAATACCTTTTGTACACAACTGCACTGCAAAACAAAAATGTAATAAAGAAGAGATCAATGGCTTAGTTACTTCTTTGATATAAGTTGCTTCTATTTTGTCACTATACCTACAACATAAGCAGAATCCCTAACAATGTTAAGTTCATCTTGAAATTTTTCAAAAGCCCTAACCACAGCTGTTAATTCTACCAGTTGAGAAGAACCATAAACTACTTCTATGTGTTGTAGCCACTGCCCATTACTTTGCCACGCTATCACAGATCTACCAGCCCTTCCAGAGCCATCTGTAAACACCATGCAGTCATTGGCAATTGGAATTGGGCAACAGTTAGAGTTTTCAATAAAATCAAGATAAAAATTGACTGGGATACCATCAACTTTTCTACTAGCCTGTCAAGCACTTAACACCTGTGTAATCTGTTCTA
>WBND01000394.1:213895-231544 GCA_013398595.1 Tychaedon coryphoeus
TGCAGTTTTTTTTTTTTTACGAGCCAGATCCTGGTTCATCTACAGGCTGTTTTCAGGTGATCAGCTGCTGTCATCATCAATTCTCTGTGTGGCTCAGAATGTGAGTGCTTGTCAAGATCAGACACCTGTGTGCCAGTCTCTGCAAAATAAACTTTGCATTTGGATTAAGTATTTTCTGCACTGAGAAGTATCAGCCATCTTCTTGTTTTCTTTAAAAACAAGAACTAGATTATGAAAATGAGTAGTGTTTGAAGTTCCAGTTTTCATCATCATAATTTGGGAAAAAAAGATGTGTTAGGAGGAAAGGTTAACAGAGTTGCTTCTGATTTATTATCACTGCTGTTCCTACCACTAACATGGACAAAGAACAGTATGCACCCCAGAGTTTATTCAAGTCCAGTTTTAGAGTTTAGTTTAAGCATTATGCTGAGACAATCCCTGAGTGGGGGCTTTGTGCCTTTGCCAAGGGAAGAAAGGCGTGGGACTTGTGCAAGAAGTGGGTAGAATGTTGACCAGGCACTCTCTCAGTAAGACTTAAAAAGCACTGATATTTTTCTCCCAGGGCTGAGATACAGGTGCTGAAGGCACTACAAAGTGTTTGCCTGCATTCCACAGATCCTTGGGCATGTCACTCACTCCTGATGGACCTGAGCTCCAGTTTTCATGCTCTGCCATCTGAAGTGCCATGGTCTGTGCTGTTTTCTGGGGCAAATGGAGAAAGATGGAAACAGCTGGTGCATGGGCAGAGAGGGAGCCCTTTTACTTGGCTTTGCCATCAGACCACAGAAAGTATGGGATCCTGGCACTGTAACATGAGTAGCAAAGCAGTTCAAAATCTTCAGTAGCTAGAGCAAGACTCAGGAGGTCTGGGGAAATTCTGTGTTAATCTATGTATTTTACGTCTGCACCAGTGGTAACCCTCTTCCTTCCTTGTCATCACTGATCATTCCCTCGGGATGTGTTAGTCCTTTCTTACATAGGTTGATATTTCTATTAAAGATCTGAATAACATTTTCTCACCCAGCCTTGTACTCCTTGCTGTCTTTATCACAGCCTCATTGTAATTGTGATACTTGGTCATATGTTTTGCATGATCTCAGTAAGAGCTAGGCACCCCTAGATAATCTGGTTGTTGTTTCAAACAACTTCCCAGAAACTTACTAAGACTGCTAGTGTTCCAAAATGCAGATGTGACAGTGGTGTGACAGAAAGTCAAAAGTAGTAGCTAACCATGCAGACTTGGACAACTACCGCAGAAAATAAAGGAGACAAAGAGAAACATACCATCAGAAGGCCAAATGGATAATGGAAAATAACATTTTACGTATGAACAACCTTTAACCTGAAGCTTTGCTGTTTAGAATATTTTTGTTTTTCTGCCAGTAACATAGTCAAATAATCCTGCTGTTCTATTTTCTGTGACATAGTTTTCATCACAAATGAAGCAAAAATAAAATGAGAATTAAAAATAAGGTTGAATTTTTTTTTCAGGATTCTTTCCTATCCAAAAAATTATCAATTAACTAAGTAACTGCTACTGTTGTCATGAAGACAATGGAAAAAAGAAATCACAGTATTGTAGTTATTATTAAGAGTAATAGGTTATTTTGGTTTTCTTTCTTCTTCCAAACAATTTTAGAGGCCTGTTATAATTAATGTTATCTAGATGGGTGATAGTGTGATTTCACAGCAAGTTACAAAGGATTCTCCCACTGAATGTCCCAAATGGGAGGGACAAGGCAGAAGCATAAAACTGATTCCATTTGTTATGTGGAAGGTTCTGGTTTGGGATTCAAATATTTTGAAAGTGAAAAAAAAAAAAGTTCCAAAGCATTTGCAGTTTTGTGAGAAAAGTAATGAACACAAGCCAACACAAACTTGTGATCTTAGCTGAGTTTCTAGCAAACTCTAGCCTTCACTTCAAATTCACCAGGAACAATTACATGTAATTTGGTACAATTGTCTGCTCATACTAGGAGGCCCTTTATACTGAGCTGCAGAAGAGTCTGTATTACTTCCCGTACCTAATGGGTGAATTAATCCTTGCTCAAGGGCATGTCATGAATACAGGCACTGCTGTCAAATCCTCACTAAGCAAATACCAACCCTTATAGTGAACTTTGAGGGGAAAAATCTGTGCTGATATTCAAGAACCAGAGTAGGTTCCTTACACTCGGCGTATTTTCTTGGCTTTGATGTCTGGCTGTAATGCTCTAAGAGCGTATGTTTAAGAAGCATGCAAATATGTATATTGTCCTTCAAATCTTACATTTCTAGATTGTAATTTTCAGGTAAGTAAAGGGCAATTAGGTGTTAAAATGTAATGAAAATTCATTAGTGTCTTAGCCTTAATGTATAAAACCACCTATGTAGCAGCCACATAAAGTGAGGTTAAAGTTGTGATTGGTTGACATTCCCCAGGAAGACCAGGACTTGAACTTCGTCCTGTCACTATATGCCCTTATAAATAGTGTGTTTCCACCTTTCTTGTACGCTTCTTTCAGATACTGGAAGGCCCCAGTTCTGTAGCCTTCTCTTTTCCAGGCTGAACAATCTTGGTTCTCTTAGCCTCCCCTCACAGCAGAGATGCTCCATCCCTCTGATCATTTTGGTGGCCTCCTCTGGACTCTCTCCAACAGTTCCATGTCCTTCCTGTGCTGGAACCCCAGAGCTGATGCAGCACTGCAGGTGGGGTCTCACCAGAGCAGAGCAGAGGGGCAGAATCCCCTCCCTCCCCTGCTGCCCACGCTGCTCTGGATGCAGCCCAGAGCATCATTAGCTGTTTGGGCTCAGCCACACATTGCTGGGTCATGTCCAGCATCTTCTCTCTCCACCAGAATTCTCAAGTCCTTCTCAGCAGGGCTGCCCTCCATTTCAATTCATCCCCCAGGCTGTGCTGATACCAGGGATTGCCCTGACCTAGGTGCAGCATTTTGCACTTGGTCTTGGTAAACCTCATGATATACCCATGCACCCTCTTGAGCAGGTCCTCTGGTAGGATATGTCAGAATCTTATGTTTTTCTGTCCCTGAACAGGTATTTTGCTTTTTCATTCTTGTGAAATTTCTTTGTTGTCACCCAGTGCTGTTTTCATTTGACCTGTACTTCTTTACCTTCTGTTCGTACAGTCCCATGCATTCTTGTCCTTTGAATACATTACGTCTTAGTGTTTAGAAAGTGCACTGCTATGCCCTGCAGATTCAGAAGGTGTGAAAGCAGATAAATATAAGACCATCAAAACCCACAATGATAAATTATAGGAAAATAGCCAGACTTTTATTACTAGACCAAAGATATTTTTAATGTTTAATGTTGTAGGAGAAAAATTACAGAGGAAGAGGAAAAAGGTTTTTAAGTATCTGCCACAGAAATATGCTGAAGACTTATTGTACATTAGATTAACTTACTTAACTGCTTATTAGATTTACCAAACAAAACTTAGTTGTAAACTTGTTGTAAGGCTCCAATAAATGGTTTTTTTCCATGCTGTGTAATTCACTACAGAAGTGTGCTGTGCTGAGACATAAATATTCATTGACACACTCAGAAAGCAGCAAGCAGTGCTCCCATGAGGGAATCTGAGCTGGGATCTGATGGTGACTCCAACACAGACCTTGCTTGCAATGACAGGCATAGCTCTTCAGGGCTGGGCCACAATAGGCAGCTAGATACTGATGACAGGGTCTATCAACAGCCCAGTCAGGGCAAGGGGATAAATTAAGGTCCAAGTACAATCAGTGGCTCCTAGATGTAGCACATCATAAGCCTTAAATAGCAGCTTTGATCTTGCTGTACGGCTGACTTCAACTCTTGACAGGTAGTGAGACCTTGTGATAGCTTGTGATAGGCTTACAAGAGTTGGTAGACAAGGGATTTATCATGTGAATATTTCCAAGGTCTGTAAATATGGATGTAGCACATCTACACTACATCTACATGTACAGTCCCTTCTGATTTGCCATTTTGTAGTTTGAGAAGCACAAGCACACTCATTTCATTCTTCTGCTCAAGGTCCCCAAAGCTTGTTGTCATATGAGATGCAAAAGTTGAGCTACTGTAGCAATTTATATGGAGGAATTATGAGAAAATATTTTTTGGATTAGAACAGCTCTGAGCATGCCTGATCTAGGAGAAAACAGGTTACAGAGGCTTCAAATATCAAGCCAACAAAAGGCAAGAAGCATTGTACATCAGCTTGTGGTGCAATGAGACCAAAAGATCAATGTGAGATGACCTCAAGAACAGCTGAAAGAAACACTCAAAGCCGTGGCAAAAAGGCTAGAGTGAAGCGCCAGTCTCCTAGCACTCCAGTGGCTTGCAGAGAAGCTACACAATTACAATTGGTCAGTTGAAAATACCTGTCAGTACAGGAGTTTGGCAGTATCCTCCTGCAGTTCCATTGCCATGAAGCATCGACGGTGGTTTCCAGACTGTGACTGATGTCTGCAGTACATAGAAAGTGGTGGTGCTGTCATTTGTACATGGTTAATGTTAATTTTCCGTTTCCATCACAAATGAAAATTTCCCAATAGAAGGAGAATTTTATTCCAACAGTGAATGTGCCCATTCTTGTGTTATAAAAGCCAGTAGCTGCCAACTAAATGTGCCCCTACCATCTTTTTCCTCTGAGCCAAAATCAAATATTTAAGCCAGAACCATGTGGCAATACAAGGTATAAGAGAGAGGTAAACTAAGCCTCTGTCAATTGCTTTCATGCAACTAATACTGAAGATTGTTGCAAGAAATTGTCTCTCATTCTGTGAACCCTGTTTGGATTTTATTTTAAATCACTGTGGTAATTATTTAATAAACGATGAGTTAAATCAAGTTTAAAAATGCACATTTAATATTCTATCTAGAAAATACTTAATATCTTCCAATTCCATCACTTTACAGCCTTTTCATACTATGTAGTATTATTATTTTTTTCTATAGATAGATGATGTGCTTTTAATCTAAACTTAGCAATTAATTGCTCATTACTTGCAAAAGCCAGGTTTAGCCAGGCACAGCACATCTGCCTGACAAGGCTTCTGGTACAATCTCTGAGAAATGTGGTCTGCAATGAGATGAAGTCTCTCTTTTTAATACATAAAGAACATTGAAAGCTGGATGAGAACTGACAGGCCATGCATGATTAGGAAACTTGAGTTGTCCAAAGGAAAATCCTGAATTTCAGTCATCTTAAGAGATGGCACAAAGAGACAGAAGAGATAGACAAAATTTGTGACAGTATCCTTTACTTCAGGTTTGTTAAAGACAGGGAATTTGAATAATCATGGGATAACATAAGTTTGTGCAATAACCAGCAAGATGAATGCGAGCAAACATTTTGTGAGTTTATTTGCTGCTTGTTCCATTGGCTGAGTTATAAAGACACACTTTGGCAAGTGTTCAGTTTTTTGGATACAGCACAACACACCACTATCCTATTGAAAGAAATTGCCTTTTCAGATCTTTCTCTAGGTTTTTTTTCTTTTTTTGTAATTTTGAGTATGCAGTTACTACTATGCTATGCATAACTTTTCTGTTCTCTCTTGCTTTCTACAGAAGATACGACACATAGCCAAGACTCTCAAAAGCCTCAGCCAGGTTCCAACGCCCAGCGAGACTTTTAAACTACTGAGTCAGATGCTTAGATTCTGTTTTGTTTTTCACTTTGACGTTCATGTTGTATTTATCTTCATGGCTCAGGCTTATATCATTGGCCGGCAAGGAAAGATGCGAGATTCGTTGTTGAATACTACAGCTAGTACCATGCCTCCATACAGTCTTGTTATTGGTTATTTATGCAGCCATTATGATTTGAGTTGGTGCCCTTCTGTCAAATGGAAGGTCACTTCTGAACTACTGAAACATGGGACTCTTAGCCCAGTGTCAGGGAAGGTAAGGATGAACTTCACAGTTTTATGCCTCCTGATTCTGGATTGTGTGTGGAGAGATGAAAACTTAATTAGCTGTGTGTACCCTGCAGTCTATCTCCCAGAATGACCTCTACTAATTTATGTAACTAATTTACTCTCCTTGTGAAAAAATTAATGAAAAATAATGAAAAACTTGTAGATTATTCCTTATGTATAAACTGGGAGTAATCTATCCTGACCATACAAAGAGCTTTTAGATGCCCTTTATCTGGTTTTATTTTATGTAAAAAACTGGTAAAAAAGAAGAATTAATGAATACACATAATATGTTATCTTCTAAAACGGTATTGAAATCAACACATTGAACATCGTTTCCCATTTGGGAATTGCAGCCTTCCATAGTAGTACTGCTTCTTGCATATTTCATGGAGTTTCTGATTGCTTTGCAATCTGAGCTCAAACTTTTGTGGTATATCCAGCTCAGGAAAAAAAGGTTTCTTCTTTAGTATGTTGTTTTTATACTAAAAACAATTTTAATTTTTTTATTATTCAGGGGCAAGTTTTGATTTCACCGATAAACTTAGATCCTACCTTAATAAAAAGATATTAATGTATAAAAATAAGCTCTTTGTTTATGTAGGATCATTTGTTGTTGATATAAGCATATTTTAGGAGGTGTTTGCATTTTGGGGATGAGTACTGTTATTTTTTTGATCCACTACCTGGATTAAGGTATAGCTAGGCTTAAGCCATGATGTGAAACTGTTTTGATTTCCCTCTGATGCATTTTGGGGAGAAAGAAATGAATTTTCTGGTACTTCATTTTCCGCCATTTAAATTTTGGAACCAGAGTTAATGTTGGTTTCCGAATTTAAATGAAACCTTTTACGTGTTGTTTTCTAAAGCAGAAGCTCTTCTAGTTTGAAGGCACAGTAGTTTGAAAGTGAACAGAGGAACATTGCAGATCAAGTAATGCCAAGGGGTTTTAACGAAAAGAAGTCCATGTCTTTAAAACTTCACTTATATTTTGCATCAGATTTGTCTCAGTGAAGATTCTATCTTAATGTCCTGGTTACTCAATGGGAAATTCAGTCTGAACAGACTGAGCTTTGGAAACTGTCTTCTGAAATGTCATAAATCAATTAAGTCTCTGTTAGAGTGCAAAAATCTTCTTTTTGCACAAAAAAGTTAAGGATATTGCCCTTAAAATGCATATTCTATAAGTAAATAATACACACCATTCTATATCAAAAGTAACTTTTTCCTGAAGGGCTGATGTATAATCTCAGTTTTCTGCTAAGTTTGCAAAGAGCTGTGCTTTTTACAGGAGAGAAAAGAATTTCATAATTAGTAATTTTTGACCATAGCAAAAAAACAGTTTTTTAAAGTAAGAAATATGTCAAGCTCTAGACTTGCTCAAGATTTCACACAGCTGTGACTTGCTCTCATTCATACTGTTTTCAGCTGTGGATCCTTAGAACTGAGGCAGCTGTAGCAGGTATCACACTTTTTCTTTATTTAAAAGGTTTATAGGAGAGTTGTGCTGTGCCTAAGGGACCAAGGGAACAGACGCTAGAGATTACAGGTGATGTGAGAGGCAACCAGAAGAGCAGAGAAAGTTCTGGAGAACAGATAAGTGGTTGTCTCTCCTCACCATGCCTTTCACTGTAACTGATGCTCAAGGAGGGTGATACCTATGTCTTGTTTTCTCCTGATAATCTTCTATGAGCTTAAAGTGCACTGCACATTTTCCCTGTTTGCTGAGTAGCTGCTGATGGCTTCACACGTCAAGATTTTTAGACCTACCATGCCTGAGCTTATACATGGATAATACATTTTGGAATATTACGTTTGCATTTCATTTTATACAGGAAATTCCAAGCATCTAAAGCATTATCCTTTTCATGTGAGTTTAGGCTGAAAAAAATGTGGCGAAAATGTCAGCTGAGAATTTACTGTTCAACCAATTTCCTAAACCAGATATATAATGAAGGTTTATTTTAGTCAAAACACGTGCAACCTCGTATGCATGGAATTGTACTAATTACAGTTACTAATTACTGTTACTAATTACTAATTACAGTTGTGTTCTACCAGAGGTTGCACAGCAGAAATTACAGTTCTTATAGTATTTATTATGCAACTGCTGTTTTTCAGGGTAAGTTTGCTTGAGCAATAAGTTCTAGTTCTTCCTGTTTTGTCCTTTACTCATAAAAGAAGGAAAAGTGAAATTAAGGATATAACATCAAATAAGTTATAAGAAGTATATGACACCACAGTGTAATGAGAATTAAAAATTATTTCTTACCCAGGGTCAAAGACAATCTTCTGCACACTGCTAAGAGATGTATAAAATTTCCTCTTTTAACTAGCTTTTAATGCATTTACAAGTTCTTCTGTGTCATCCTTTGTAATTAAGGGAAGTTGCCTGATCAGATTTTTACTGGAGTGGGGATGGATCTGTAGAAAATGTTATCTTATAGGATACAGCAGTGAAGAAAAATTGAAAACACAGATTTTTTCTAATATCAGTTGATTATCACCTACATTTAGTATTTTCCATGTATTTTAAAGCTGACTATTTCTTGAAGATCCTATATGATAAATGTATAAGCAAACCTATATGGGACACTTTGTAGAGAAGATTTTTAGCTTTGAATATCTTTATTTGGGGGATAAATCAGAACATCCTTCCGAGGTGATAACTCTCTCTCTCTCTCTCTCTGACATTATTCCTTTGCTGTCAAGACACCAATGATGTTTATAAACTGATTGTTTAGTATTGCTTTTCACTGGCCTTTTGTGGAATACAAAAGACTGGGATAGAATCACATTGTATATGCAGCCTGAGAATTTGTCATCTACATGTGATTGTGGTCAGTACCTTTAGCTTGTTAGATTAACTGCCCCAGAGAAGATTCATGAAGATACTTTAATGGGAATTTGCAACAGAGATAGATTAGGTGAAGTCCCAGCAGGGCGAGAGATCTGTACTGATTTTTCACTCCACTTCTATAAATTTGGTAGTGATTGAAATAGAGCAAAGGTTTTTACCTCACTCTAACTAGTGGAAGTGCTCAGATGTCAACCATGTATGTATTCCTCCATCCTGTGAAGCATATTTGCTTTGCAAAACAATAACAAATAAGATTACTGGCTGATTTCAGTTCATAGTTTTGTCTTTGGAGCTGAGACTCTCTCAGCTTCTTGAAAACTGCAGAATGCCTTTGAAAATGAGAAAGATGCTGTCATTGTGGGCTCTCTCCCACACCTATTGGTTATATGCTATAATGCTAGCTGGTTATTTTTTATAATGTGTAGTTCCTTTTCCCGCCCTTCTCTATTCTTTAAATTCTTATGTGGGTAATTGCTTAAAGTGAGATTCCAGTTTTCACTGTTGGCAGGCGTTAAATCTTCACTATGGGAGCAAGTGGGCATTATTGAAAAGTCCAGAATTTAGCACCTCTGCTTCCAGAATCCAAGAGCTGATCAGCACTATTAAGCCACAGGATCTCTTTTGGCTATGGAAACATTTTCTGGTTTATTGTGGGCATAATGAAGGGACAGTGATCAGAGGCACGTGAGTGCATAAAGGATAAATAAAGAAAACTATTTCCTTGATCTGTGAGGTATTAACATTCTGTTTGCCAAACCCGTGATACACAGAGAGTAGCTACACATTGACTTCTTTCCCCTCCCACCCCCCTTCCCCCACTACCAATTATTTTCAAGACTAGTATTTGTAAATCTAAATTCCAGTGTGGGGTGAGTCTGGAATGAGATCTGCACCCAAAATTTACACCCAAGATAATTCTGAACTATTCTATTTTCTCTTACCCATGGACACACACACAGCACCACTGTTCTTCAACATATGTCTACTCACTTGAGCTTTATTTCAAAAAGTCAACACAAACTAATTAGGCAGGTGGGTCTGTGTTTTGTTGAGGTTTTTTTTTCTGCAGGAGGAGAAAACTCATTTATAATTGCAAATCTGACTCTTTGATTCCACTCACATGGAAAAAAAATAATCAGAATATGTATCAAATTAAGAGAGAATCTAGAGCACATGTGGAGCTTTTGCAGTACTGTAATGAATGACAACTGTTTCACTGGTTTGAATGGATGAAAAATGAACTCCCAGGGCAAATGATCCTTCCTTAATGTCAGAGCACATAAAAATAACTTTTTTTTTTATATATCTTTTTGTTTTGGCATGGATAACATAGTATCTCTTAAAACAATCAGTGTGTGACAACGCCTCAGTAGTAGTGTTTGGAAAGGTTCAAATACCAATACTCAGGAGAAAAGGCATTAGAGTGTCACACGGCATAAAGTCTTCTGTGGTTCTTATTATGTAAGAACAGTATCATGTTATGTCAGGTAAAGGCATAATTTTGTTGATTTAATGGGACTATTTAAAGTGATTTTTTAATACATACCATAGAAATTTGTTTTCATGTTTGTTTGGATTGCAGTTTCAATTGGTGTTTTAAAGTGGCATTTTGAGTAACTTTCATGCTGAGCTGTATTTGTAAAGCATAGTATATTTCTGCATCTATTCTATGTCTTTGTAATTATTATGATTATACCAAATACTTTTCAAGGTCCAATATTGTTTTCAACTTAGATGCAATTTTTTACCACCCACATTTCTCATAATGTGTTTCATGCATACTATACCAGGTAATAAATATTGCAGAAAATAGCAGATGCAATTCTTAGAGATATTTAAGCTCATTTGAAGAGTTTGACTGTGTTACATAAAGAACATGAAGTTTCCTCTGCTAAAGTTTTACCAGTATGAAGTCATTCAGTTATCTAACCCCAAAATCAGACTCCCAGTTTTCTTAACAAAATTAATGGGGTAACACAAGCTCTATCAAGAAGGCGAGTCTCTTGGGGTGGCAGGAGCAGTTTTGCCTGAGTTTTTAAAAGCCAGAAAATTATCCCTTATATACTTTGGTCCATTTTTCTTATAATAAGAGAGAAACATAATACCATTCTGTGCATGTAACAGGTTCTTTACTGGAGACCCTCAGGGTGCCTCAGAAAATAAAATGAGTTTCTAAGACATTATTGTAATGAGAACTGATCTAGGACTGTCAGTCCTTTTAAAGAAGTATAACTTCTTTAATCACTGGCTGCAGTTCTTGGAGCAAGCAGAAAACTATTAGATTTAAAACAAACAACAACAAAAAAATCCCTGTTCTTAGCTTCTAAGAATGCCATTTTTATTATTTTTGTTTTGACTTTACCACTAAGCAGAACTTGGCTGACATTCAGTTTTTTCTAATGCATGCTACAATCAGAGCAGCTAACTAGCAACACATGGCATGAGAGAGAAGCCCTAGGAAAATAGTGGCTGGGATTTTGCCTTAATGATTTGGGAACATCTGTCACTTTGCATACTTTTAACATTTTCTGTTAGTTGTCCCATATACATCTTTCTCTCTCCTACAAGCATGTACACCCCCATGCTGAAATAAATGCACTTGTATGCTCAGATGAGTTGCCAATCATGTACTTGCATAAAATAACAGAGCACTAATATAGTGCCCAATTCTTAATGGGGTAATCAGCTTGCTTACTAGTCCAGGGGAGAACTGATACTGCTATGAAGCCCAGCTTCATCTGGACATAGGGAACTTGTAAGAACCTGACTGCAGTGCAAATAGAATGAACCCAGAATGAAGGAGTGCAGTATCAGCCTGAAGATCACTGATACTATCCTAAAGATTTTGATATTTTGTCTGTGTCTTTGCTTGGTAAAGAAAAAAATAATATATATATCATAATTTGAGCACTTCTGCCACCTCCTTGGTGTTATTGCATTCTCTCCTAAGTTTTAACAGGACATACTGGAATTTTTAACATAGAGCTTTTCTTGGATATCATTTTTCTTAGTGGTGCTGGAGGCACAACACAGAACTTTGGGATGACTAAATGTTAGACAGATGAGTGTGTAATTAGTCTGGTGCTTTGACTAAAAAAAGCATTCACCAAGTTCCTGTCCTCCAGACTCCTTTTGAAAAAGTAAATGTATTTGAGTATGTCTTTCAGTGTGCATGAAAAAAACCCCAACACTGCAGTAAGTTTTCTGAAGGGGTTTACTCTGTATCTCTTAGAAACATGTTAAACTGCAGTTGCTCCCAGGAGTCTTGATGGGGTGGTAATATCAGTTGAGTCAGGAGATCTGACCACACTGGAGGTTCTGGATTATAAAATTGTGTTTTCTTTTTAAGACACTACATGTTTTCTTAGACGTGGGCTTAATTCCTCTAGGATTGGTTGCTGCTAAATATTAGTTTCTTCTACTGCAATTTAAGTTATGTTCTCATAACTAATGGTTCTCAAACATTTCCCCCCCCTTGATTTGTTTATACTAAGTTGGTGGTGTTGAAATACAATACAAAACAGTATATTTTAAAAGTCTTTAGCTACAAATCCACATTCTAAAAATTGGAATACATTATGCCCTGTTTTAAAGTTGACGTGGTAGAAGTTAAGGGACAACAACTCCTGCATACTAGTTATATAACTTTTAGACTTCATGGTCAAACTGATCTTCTCTTCTGCCACTCAGAAGTTAACCACTCTATTCTATTTTTTTGGTTTCCCAAACCAGTAAAATTATATGCAAAAGTTGGTTCAGTGAATATGCAGATTATATGGAAGTAAGAAAACAACTGAGTTTTGCAGGATTTCCAGAATTTGTTAAATCAATCAGAGAAAGGAAGGTCAGTAAATATTATTTCACGTAAGATGCTGCAGTGCACTGCATTTTATTGTGTTAGGGTGGGATTTCTAGTGGTTTTTTTGTAGTATAGGATGAGGAAGAGGCAAGAAAACCCATAGTGGAGGGGGGAGGTCCATGCATATGCTTGATATATGATAAGTGCAGATGGTGGTAAAGAAACAGGGAAACATTTCTGATTTACTTGTGCATTCACCACTCTCATTTCTGTCAGCCATTTACTATGCTATTGTGAATTAATATAGAAACCTGACAAAATCATCTCCCCAGCTAATTCAAGTTAATGAGAGGTTCTGTTGTCTTACCCTGGAGAGAAGAAGGAGCTGATGTTAAGTGGGAATAGGAGAAGAAAGACTCCCCAAAAAGGACAAAAAATGGAGGATTTTGAGTCTGAACCAATTTTCAATTAAATAGTTGTATTCTTTTTACTAGTAAAAGGTTCGGAAGTTTGGGTAAACATGAAACTGAGTACCTGCTTCTTCTTCTGTTCTAGCATGAGATTATTCTTTTACCTTGAGCAGTCATGAGCCTTTTTTTCAATGGTCAGTAAAAACATAGGGGCATTTTCAAAATGTTGTACTGTTCCCAGTGCTAGAATGTGGGGAGTTTTGGCCTGTCTGTTTTATTCAACTTGGTATTGCTGAGCATTCCTGGAGGAATAAATAGTGGCCTAAGCTCATTCACTTAGCAGTTCTCAATTGCTGGGCTGATGCCAAAGGACAGGCTTTTTGTGTTTTCATTCTGTAAATACAGCTACCTTGCTGTGATAAAGCTAAGGCATAAACCCTTTTTACATTGGCTCAGAAATCCCCTCTTGTTTGTCCAGTGCCCAAGTTTAAATGTTGCTGAGCCAATGTCTCTGTCTGGGTTGTTTGACATCAAGGCATAGACTCTTTACAAAAGTTCAGCTAAGTAGTTACTAGCTGGGATGATGTCACAACCCTTTTCACTCACTGGATCATCAGCCTCTTTTTTTAGTAGTTTGATGTCAAGGGATATGTGATTTAAACATGGGAACTGTTTTTGCACTGGTAATCTGATTTCCTGTCAGCAGCCAGACTGCTATACAGGTTCCATCTCAAAAAAAAGGAGTTGCTACAAGAGCATTTCTGTATTTTTTTGTGTTACTGGCTCAGTGTTTCCCACATGTCACTTTGATTTCTATGGTTAGGCCTTTCCTTGTAGGATTACTGGCTCAGTAACCTGATTTTATTCAGCTGGTGTCAAGATCCAGTGACCAAAAGACTCAGTTGCCCCCAGTATGACAGAGCTGGCCTCCAGTCACAGGTTTCGCAGTACACTGTTTGATGTTCTATGTTAGCACATTTGGACACAGACATCTTCAGCTGCACAGGACAAGAGTTCTCCAACTGTTCTGTAGTTCACATGTTACAGAGAGCTTTATCAGATCCTGAGGCTGATTAGAGCACTGCTTTTAAGACTTCATACCACCACTAACCAGCCAACTCTGTTGCTAACTATGCATTTGAAATAAATCTAACATTTTCAGTTTCAAGACCAACAGATGGGTTCTGTACCTAGAGTTAGATCTTTCTTCTGTATTTTCATGATTTCACATTCTTTGCAACTCTGCAAAGTTCAGTTTTTAAATGGATCTACATGATCTGTGGAAGAGACATAGGTTTTAAAATAAACCTAATTTAAAACAGTGTGGTTACTGTGGCAGTCGTGTGTGGGAAATAACAGATGATAAAGCTGGAATAAGACAGCAGGTAAGATGTTTGGCTCTTACAGTATTAATGAGCAAAAAGCTTACCTCAGTGTATTGTAATAACATTATTCCCTTTGATTCAGTACAGGTTGTACATGTATAAACAAAAGAGCTGACGGAATTCCATTTGGACAGAAAACGAAGAGGGGTCTTGTTTGAAGAAAGCATTTTTTGCATCATGTTATTAAATGGAACAGTCAATCAGCTTCTTTGCCAAAAGAAAGCTTCCTATTATATTTATTATATATAAACTATATTAGAAGAAACACATAGAAGAAAACTGAAATGCTGTAATGCTGAATATAATGTCCATGTCCATCTATATGCTAGTCTAAGGTACAAAGAGCAGACTGAATCTTAAGTTTAGGGCTATGTGTTCTGGTAGATTTGGGTTTCAGCTATTGTAAACAACTCAAGCAATTCCCTGAATGGTTTTGTCACTTGCACTTTTTCTGAGCTCTTTCCAGGTTTAGCATTATTTAATCCAAAACAAATTACGTAACAGAAAATAAGAAGTACTGTCCCATGAAGCTGGTTTCAAAATATAGTTCACATTAAGTTTGTATGAAATTACATAGGATTAAATATAACTCTGTTCTAGATCTTACTACCTAAGTCTGTTTGGATCTTTCCAAGTCTGCTGTGCTCAAAGGAGGCAGAAAGACTGGGAATATTTTATATCAGTCTAGTTAGAGCCAACTAAACTCTGGTTTGCCTTCAGAGACACGCAAAAAAATAAGTACTGTATGCTATCATTCTTTTTACCCAAAAGCATTTTCATGGTAGCATTATTTTTATACACTTACTCTAAGCAGAACATCTACTTGATTTTCTATGTCAATCAAATGATAGTAGATGGATCTGCAGCAGTATTAACTTGCTTTTTGATAAGTTAGTGGAACTTACTAGTGATTTACCCTAGCTGAGTACCTGACTTTTGCTACCTTGCAGCACCAAAGAGGAAAATATTCAGGCTGTGGGAAGTTGGAACCAAGATATGTCAAAGCCAAACAGCTAATGCTATAAAGACCAAACTCTGACTTCTGTGGCGTCATCTCTTTGTATAGCTTCTCTCCATTGTGTAAATCATTTCTAAGACTAGAATCATCTCCCTAACAACAAATCTGTGAAGTTTGCTCTAGTTTGGTGTAGAAATGAACAAGAATTTGGATTGAATTTGCTAATGTTTCTAAGTAGATCAGAGAACATATGGCTTGTTAGGGTGGCATAATGTAGCAGAGGTGAGAGGGACCATCAATATACGCTTTGAAATAACTAAGGAAATTGTTTCTGCTGAGGCAGTGGTAACATACCTTTTGGGTATAAAGAAAGTATAGCTGTAGTATTTATGTTTAACCTTTCAAAGAAATGGTTTTTTCTCAGTGTTCCAAAATTTTCAGTTGCTACCTTTTAGTCATTCTGTAAGCACAGCTTATTAACATCTGGCACCAAAGGAAATGTACAGCAATAGCCTACATGTGTTAAATACCATCTACCCCTCCCTTTCCCAGGGGAATTAGAGACCAATGTAATTCCTCACACATGCAAGCTATATATTATAGTGTATTTATTTATGCAAGCTGTATATAATATTAGTGTATTTATGAGTACCCTGTGGGCACACCTTTGCCAGCATAAAATCAATCCCAGTGCTGTCACATTTGGGAGATACAATTTTTGTCATTTCGGGGCGGGGGGGGGGGGGGGTAGGCCTGCTGTAAGTTTACAAAGTTTTGGTGCTTATTATGTGATAGGATTGTTCAGCTTGACTGTGAAGAAAGGAACAGAGCAAGTAGAGAAGCCAGAATGTAGAAGTAGAGAAGTAAGCATGTCACATTTAAAAAGTGCAATTACAGTTCACACCTATAAAGACAGATATTTTGGTGTAGAAAGAAAAGGACATTTTCCAAAAAGCAGAAAATACTTCCTCATCAATAGCTTGGAAAAAACTGCATAGTGTGCATAGATTTGCACATAAAGCTGCTGTTAAAGTACCTAAACTCACATACTCATGCAGAACATACCCACCCACTATCCTCTCTGTAGTTTGGAAAGCTCTTAAAGGATCCCAGTCATAATGAGACTGTTCATATGTTTCAAATAAATGCAATCACACTTGAAATCAAACACTCAAGGGCATGTAAAGAACTACTCCTGCACTGTTGTTTAAACAGGTAACAACAAAGGTCTCTTTCATTTCCTGATTATTCATTTTCCTGCAACAAGTAAACAACATATGTACATTCTAAATGAGTATCTATTTTTAAAAAAGGAAGTCAGGAATAACTGAAACTTGTAAGCAAGGCAATATCTGCTAGAGATTATCTGATTCAACAGAAATAATCTTTCCAGTTCTTACAGTATATATGTTATGGTTGAAGGCTTTCCTTAAGGTCAGGTAATGTGCATTCTGACTGATTTTTTTTTCCTGTTCTTGGATATTCAAAGCATAGAGTTAGCACACATTTGGAAGCAGGGTCTAGAAAAATCACTTGGTCTGTCAAGCTCATCCCATGTAATTTTTGGCAATGGAACAGAAGATATTTAATGAAAAAAGATCCACAGAATGGTCATGTGCTAGAAGACATCAGGTGGAAGCACCCTCTTAACAGACTGTTGTCTTCATTGCCTCTGCCCTTACTTCTTTTGATCCTAAATAACTATACCTTTAGTTCTTTTACATGCCTACCATTTCACCCTGCCTTATAATATTCTTTTGATAGATTCTTTGTGTTCTGTATGAGAATTCAACCTCCTCTGGTTCTGTTGCTCAGGAGTCTTGAATTGACAAGACAAAATATTTTGACTTCTCTCAAAAGAAGATGGGAAAATTTATTACTATTTGTAAAAACAAAACCTGGAGATTATTTGATGGAAAGATTATATGGTTTGATGAAGTACATCATATGAAAAATAAGAAATGCTACTCTTATCTCCAGAATAGAGGCTTAGGGCCTTTCTCATATTGTGCAATCTGCATGTTATATTTTATGTAATATTAAACTTGGCCTATGTTTCTCTTGATCCTCTTGGAAAAAACCTTTTCATATTTGGAGAAAAGTCAAAGAACATAACAAGGCAAACAAGACCATTCCTGTTCTCTGTTTCTGAGATTTTAGTGGATGATTATGTGTTCAAAATTGTTTTGTTTGGGATTAAGAAGACAAGACTTGATCCATTCTCTCTTCAGGCAAAAGCTATATGGCAGAGAATATCTTTATACTTGTGCCATAGTTGGTTTGGGTTTTTTTTGTTCCCTATTGTGTTGGGTTGATGTGGCCAGAAATGTGTATTCT
>WBND01000394.1:232050-271329 GCA_013398595.1 Tychaedon coryphoeus
GGTGTCAGGTTGTATTCTGACTCTGTCAGGGTTGGGATTGTTCTTTGTAATACTGTATTTCTATTTTAATTTTCTTGGTAAAGAACTGTTATTCCTAATTCCCATATCTTTGCCTGAGAGCCCCTTAATTTCAAATTTATAAGAATTTGGAGGGAAGGGGTTTACATTCTCCATTTCAAAGAGAAGCTTCTGCCTTTATTGGCAGATACCTGTCCTTAAAACCAGGACACCTGTGTCGTGTGTTTTTGTTCAGTAATTATAAATTGTCCTTAAAAATTAGGAGAAACGCTCTGTAATACACAGATTTCAAGAGACAAGCAATGATACTTTAAGAGTAGCAAATCTCACTATTGAGAAGTATGTTGCTAATGAACTTTTGATTGAAAGAAAGCCTAGCAGAAAACCTCCTATCTAATTTTGAAACATGTTGCTACTCAGTTTCTAACCACTCTGTTTCATGCTTGGAAAATGCAATTTGTACTTGAAAATATGAGAATCTCTGCATCTGCTTCTTGCCCTCTGAATTTTGACGGTGCCTCCTGGTGTTTATTCTCAGTGGAGATTCAATATTCATACGGACATCTCAAGAGACTAATCCTCAAGGGTTTCGTTGGTAGGTAGGATTCATTGGTCACAATATTGAGGCACATTGTCATACAAAAGCAGAAAAGGAGTTCAAAAAAGGGAGCATGAGGTAGACACCATTGTAAATTGTACAATACTGCTGCATACTCTAGGCTGTCCAAAAGTCTCAAGTTACTTTTGCATTAAACACTATACCCCACTCAGAGCTGATGGACATCAGTTTTGAAAGGAAGATTCTGTTGGGGTAAGATGGATTTAATGTTAGGATCGTGTAACTTGGTTAAGTGCTAAACTTCTTGCTTGCACTCTGTAATGATGTGTTCATTTCAGTGTAAGCAAAGTTAAGAATCATAGAATGACAGAATCATAGAACAAACTAAGTTGGAAGGGACACAAAAAAATCAAATCTAACACCTGGCCCTGCACAGGATGCTCCAAGAGTCACACCAAGTGCCTGAGAACAGATTTTTCTTGAATTCAGACAGCCTGGTGCTGTGACCAGTTCCCTGTGGAGTCTGCTCCAGTGCCCAAACACCCTCTAGGTGAAGAACCTGTTTATATTATCTAACATAAACCTCTTTTGATTACTAAGAATTCTATGCTTTGTCTCCTAACAAGCAATCCTCAAATGTAGATTTTGTTTTTGGAGCAAGCAGTAATTAAGGATCAGGAACAAAATCCATTGTTCAACTGATGCAATCTTGTGTATATGTGTAGACTGATTAATGTATTTGATAGTTCGGTCTTGAATTTTTCTTTTACAGTTATGTTCTTTGAGGCTCAGGCCGCTTAAAACCCAATCTATTCATTTTCCCCTAAAACTTAGGTTGAACTCAGCCCTTATACAGATAGGTTTGAAGCAGTCACTTAATAATTGCTTTCCCTTATGCGTAATGATATACACTGACTAGAAGCTTCCAGCTCTTTGTTTTGTGCTGAGAAACAAGATCTGTAGTTCTTTCATAAACTATATCCATAGGAACTATATTAAAATGAAACCTGTAAAACATCTAATGTCTAATAAAAATGGTGAAAGTTATTTTTTTTATTTCAAATTTTGTATTTGTAAATTATTATTGGCATTTGCAAAGGCACTTTCAGGAGCCTTCTTGTTTGTAACACAAAGGAATAAATTAAAAACGTATAGAAGCAGCAAGGAGAATATCAGACAAAAATATCAGGAATCTCTGATTTGAAACCAAAATAAATTAGTCAGTAATGTCCATGACTAGATGTGTTCCAACTAGAAAGTACTCTATTTTCTGCTCTCTTTTCAAAAAGTCCCAGATTTTAGCTCTGTGTCAGTTTTTTAGCTCAGATATGGACTGTAAAAAACACTGCTTGAGCATGATTTTACTGTATTTTAATTTTGTGTTGATGAGGAAAACAAGGAGTTACATGATAATGAAAGATTTAGATATTCATAATCTGTATTGATTATGAGTACTAATTATATTTGTGGCATGCTTGGGTAAGGAACACATACATGCACACTTACATTTGTGCCTTTATTTATCTTCTCTTCTAGACAGCCACTATTGGCTGTTTTTGGAGGCAGGACAGTGCAGAAGACCTTTGTTTCGGCCCAGATAATTTTTAAGACGTTCCTACAGGAAAAAATCTCTGAGAAAGTACTGTATATCTAGGAAGACTTTAAAAGAAATTTACTTTAAAAAATCATATTATGAAGGCAAAGATAGGCAAAATGCACATGCATTATTGTATTGCAAATGGCTCGATATTCTGAATGATTAAATGTACCTTCAGAAGAAAATACCCTTGTGAAGTCTGTACTGCTTTAGAAGAAAAATGTGACTAATAAACAGCACTTATAATTTGTAACTGCCAGATTAATTTCTAAGATATATTAAGTGGTATTTTGATTTTTTGATTTAAAAATTAGTGACATTTGAAAACAATTTATTTAACAGTTGTTTGTGAGTAACTAAAAGAGTACAATAATTTCCTGATATTAAAAGGTGAAAAAAGTTACCCAAAAAACTAATCAATATAAAGTAAAGGGAACTTCAGCTATGATACATGTAACATGTACCTGCAGCTAGTGGGATATATTTCTGCCTATCACACTTCACAAAAAGGAAAAACATGACTGGCAGATAAATAAATATTCTGTAAACTTTTGCCCTTTTGTACTGAAAAGAAATGCCCCTGTAACTTGATATTTTGCCCATAATTATTGATTAGCCTGCTCAAATATGGTTTCTAATCTCATCACTCAGTGCATTCTCATATTCCAGTAAGAAGACTATTTCTTACTTTAACCATTATAGGAAATGAATAGTATCATACAGAATTTTCATAGATAAAATGTAACTATAAGCCCTGGTTTGAAATAAGTGTCTCGAGTTTTTTTTATTTTTTTAATTTTTAAATTCTTCATAAAGTAATGTTAATGTTTCCTTTGAGAAAAGACAGGAAGTATTTAATGGGAAGAAAGCTGTGCTGCAGGATAAGTACCAGCTATCTGCTACTGGTTGTGCTACTGTTTGCATGGTAAAAAGGTTAATGAACCAATCGGCATTTGTGCAAGACTTTAGCATCTGATACCTCTAAGATCCTTGTAAGTGAACTCTCTCTCTTTCTTATTTCATGGTGGCTAGCTGTATGAGCTCCCCAGTTCTTCCTGGAACCCACTTTTACTAATTTCTCCAGAGTGTTTCACTTACATCCTGAAAGGTCCACAGGTGTTTTGAATTGTAGGAAAAAAATCTGGCTGCATGCCCAATTGTCACAGTGTTTTTTATTCCCTCATAGAGATAAATTGCTTTCTCCTTAATTTAAACAGGAATCCACATTTCTGCTTTGATTCTAGAGAAGCAAGATAATATCAAAGAAAAAAATGTTTCTAAATAGCAACTGAAGTGAACTCTAATATCCTTCTCTGGTCTTACTCTCCTTTTTAGCCTGATCCTTTTCTTTAGGAAGAAAGTCCCCAAGTCTGGAGATGTTTTTCCTGTCCTTTGGAGAGGGCAATCAGAATTTCAAGGCAAGACTATAGGTGATATCAAAAGACAGAAGATTTTTGTTTTGTACTGTCTTGACCATTTTGGGGTAATTTTGGTTCATCTTCACATGCTGATCTGTCATTTGATGAGCTGTGTTGGTGAGATATCAGAAAAAATGTAGGGCTTGGCTCCCTTTTCCCAATGGGCTCTCTTGCTGTCATCTCTTTCTGTCCACCTCTATTATCTGATCTTCTTTTACCTGCCTCTCTGAATAACCAGTAATTTTTCCAGTAAAATGCAGATTTTAGTCTCCCTGTATAACTAGTGTCCTCTTAATGGGTCCATGTTAGTGTCAAGAGCCCTATAATTCCACTTTATCCAGCTTGATGACAGTAATAATCCACAACTGAAGAGTTTTCTTACAATAACACCTACTAAAAGGAGAAGGCAGTTACAAAAGGAGTCACAGTCAAAATACCAAACACACTAATAACAAGTCAGTATAAAAACATAGTGCTATGTTTGCATGCCAGACTTCCAACAGAATATTCTTTTCACAAGCTATTCTGAATATAGCTCCAGAAGACCTTCAGGCACAGTAAAGGTGACCTGGTGATGGGGATATGCTATGGACCTCCTGGTTGGGGTGAGAGAGTCAGGAAAATGTTTTTTAATTAACCTGAAGACTGGTCACAGCCTGTAGGCAAGGTGACCTGTCAGGGTACCCTGAATTTGATGCCCAGGAACGCAGCTAAAAATGTGCAAGGATGTGATGGGGCTTTGGTCACAGCAGACATGAAGGAGTAGATCCCACTGTGGGTGAGGAAAGCAAATAGCAGCATATGGATCCTTTACTCGAAGGGAGCAGATCTGGACATAATTTGGAAGTATTGGATTGGATTCCCATAGAAAGGAGCTCAGGAAGTCTTGCAGGACAGCCTCCTGCAAGCACAGGATATTTTGCCCCATTATGAAGATGTATTAAGAGATCAATTTGCCTAAGCAGAATAGTTGTGACAGAGCTACAATGACAAAATGCAATGCACTGACAGGGTGTGGACATGGGGAAAAGGTACAGAAGAGAAGTAGCAAAGCATTATCTAGGCATGCAACTTACCAGTTGGCTTTGGCTTTACTGAGGCAAAAACCAGCTCCATAAGAAAAGGCGTCACAGCCTTAAGTGAAAGTAAAACAGATAGGATCTCTGAAGCCACTCGGTGCACCTCTGTATTATTCTATTTGTGTGTCCATTACAAGCCTGTTCAGACATATTTTTTGAGAATTTTTTTTTAGCAGTTTAATAAAATTGTTAAGACATGGGGTTTAAGGGCATTCCTGTAGTATCTTGCTGGGGAGTAGTGTCAGGAAAGATGCTCAGCAGTAAAGGACCAAGGGGTGCTGGTGAACAGCTGGCCAAGCATGAACTAGTGCACGCCCGCATGTCCAAGAAGGGCAGTGGCATCCTGGTCACTGGCCTGGCCAGAAATCTTGTGGCCAGCAGGACCAGGGCAGTGATTGTCCCTCTGTACTCAGCACTGGTGAGGTCATACCTCAAATACTGTGTTTACTTTTGGGCCTCTTACTCCAACAAAGACATTGAGGTGTTGGAACATGTCCAGAGAAGGGCAACAGAGCTGGTTTGGAGCACACATCTCTTAAGAAGTGGCTAAGGGAATTGCAGAGATTTAGCTCAAGGGAGACTTTATTGCTCTCTACCACTATCTGACAGAAGGCTGTAATGGTTAGTCTTTTCTACCAAGTAAAATGTGACAGAGGAAACAGCTTCAAACTGTGCCAGAGGAGGTTTAGATTGAATATTGGGAAGAATATTTTCACTGAGGTGGGGATGAGGCATTGAAAACATCTCCCATTTAAATGTCACATAGATGTGGCATGGTGTCATGGTTTAATGGTGGTCTTGGCACTGCTGGTCTAATGGTTGGACTTAATCTTGATGATCTTAAATGTCTTTTCCGATAAAAATGATTCTGTGATGATATGAGTCTCATCTCTTGCACATAAATGTTTAGTTAAAATTTTGTACTTTTGCTAAACCCTGTGGATCCCCTGGCTGGCAAGGTCTAATACTTTTCACCCTGTATTATTAATTCTCCCTTACACTACATGTAACACTGGAGCCTCTTCTGAGCACATAATTGTTTTTTTCTAGCTTTTTCTTCAAGAATTGGTGAGAAATACAGGGTAATGAAAAGTCTACATCAGCCTAGCTGTTTCAGAAATGCTGGGCGCAGTTCAGAAATTTTCACTAGGATCATGTTTAACAGATGACAAGTGAAGTTCAGAATCACACAATACTTCTCTGTGAGCTGCTTCTTAGGATTTGGAGCTATTGAAACTGTAAGCCTTTATAATATGTGAGCACAAACCTGCTGTGCTTCTCAGGTACAGTATGTTCATTTTAAAATTGTTTTTCCTATGCTTCTGAGTTATATTTAAATACATGGTGAATTAACTTATCTTTTTGAAAAGTGTTCAGGTACATAGCACTGACATTTTAAAACAAACATAACTGCTTCAGAGCTGGGTAGTATTATGACTTCAGGGAACACAAAAAGATGAAAGGAATGCTAACATTTTAATGCAGAGAAATTACGTGAATTTAATTTCTTCAAAAAGATATGGAAAACAGTCTTTTGTTGGGACAACATTTGCTGCTTTTTCTCGTATAGGTAAATTATCAGATACATGACACCAAGCTCGAATGTGATTTCTGAATATCCTGCATCTCAATAATTTTTGACATTCTTGTCAGTGGAGCTTGATGTCAGGACAGACAATGACTAAAGTAGATGCAACTAGTATGGAAGAAAGCACATCAAATCTATTATAGTATTTTCAAGAAAAAACATGATCTCAAATACTGACTGAACTAACATAAATGTGAAAAAAATGGCCTGAATTAATGAGCATATGTGTGTATAAGACACTGTTGTTTGTCTTTTCAAATGTGTAAGCTGAAGGAGGGGAGCAAACATAGAACACTGCCTGCAGAAGAACTATCTGGATTTTTGACACTCCTTAGAGAACTTTAGACTTGTGGATGTGAATGGATTACCTGGAGAAATTAATATAACATTTCCCTATGTGACAGATATGTGGTCATAATATGTCAGAGAAAACCATATTCATCTTCCTCAAAAGACAAACACTTCTGTATCTCAAGTGATAAAAGGCACTTCAAAGCAGACATAAACTAAGAGATATTCATGACACTTAATCTTTCATAATCTATTAAGGCTGTATGTAAGAGCAGAGTGGAAGCTGTTTTATATTTATTATTTTACAGAACCATGTGTGGGCAAAAAATGCAGGATTTTATTTATTCAAAGTCATAGATTAATTTCCCAAATATTACAGTATGTCTTGCATGTGGCATTCATATTAGAGATTATGTGTCACAATGAAGTGACTTCCACAAAATAGTCAATCAATGGAGAACTATTTGCCAAAATTATTAGACCATCATCTTTTCCCTCAGCAACATGTCTGACTTCACTGCTCTTCGAAATTACATGGTGAGGTAATTAGAACATACTCAGGAAACTCCAAACTTTTTTTACCTATCTTTTTTTTGTTACCTTGGTCTGCTAGGGCGGCTGTTGACAGAAACCTGTAAGTCACTCTTGGGCAAGAGAGAAGTCTCCATTCCAGGCCAGTGCCTGTAGTGGGAATCTCTGGAGTCAGGCTTTATCAAACCTACAATCTTCAATGTTTAGGTGTGGATGGCAGAAATTTCCCCAAGGCAAAATTTCAGCAGGCCAACCTGCTGACTAGACTGTGGGATAAGCTAGCAGAACCAAAATTTCAGCTGGTCATTACTGGTACATAACTGTATACAACATTTCTGGTGAAGACATTTTTAGTTGATATATTCCTGTGTTTTCTTACAGATAAATTTCCAGATATCAATATATGCATTTCCCCCTGCCACAGCATTATATTGGCATTTATAAAAGGATGTTATTTTATGTTATGTTTTGCTGAATTATATTTAGATTTGTTTGCTTGGACTTAGTAGTTGCATATAATATGTGAAACCTCATAGTGCCTGCTGTTAGTTCTCCAAACACAACTGAAAACATTATTTCAAAGAAATCATTATTCAGATACTGTTTTTCTGTGCTAGCTCCATAATATGCATTTCTTTGAGCCTTAAAACTCTGTAAAAATAAATCAGAAGCAGTATACTGCCAATGTACTACAGTACACTGGCCAATATTTTATACTTAGTATCACATTCTAATCTCATAAAATTGTAAATAAGTTTACTGGACGAATTTTTTCCTTTTCCTCTAAGTAGATGAATTTTGTGTCCACTGCTGTGGAATGCCAAACTATTTTGGGTGTTATTACACAATTGTACTTTGAATCCAGAAGTTTAGGCTTTCTAAATTTGTCTTAATGGGTTTTAGAGTTTCTACCACATATTATATTACTTTTTGCACAAACTTTGTTTTTCTTGCTTAATAAATGACCACATTGTGGTATAATTGAAATCTCTACCATCTTCAAAAAAGCAGTTTACATTCTCCCATTGGAGGAATTTTTATTCAGCAGAGGTAGAATAAAGGGAAGTTGAATTGGGCGGGGGGGAGGGGTGGAGCACAAATGATGAATTTAAATGAAATGACATTTCTGGATTCCTAGTTCTCTGGCAACTATTTTGATTAAAGTTGAATCACACTTACAGAAGCTTTCAGGGTAGCTCTCTGTTTCGTGAAGTAAGCTAAACGCTTCAGGTTTCAAATGAAAAAAAAATCTACTGTTTATACATGCCCTTTTGGATTTGCTTCTGTGAGCCTTTTATATACTGAACTCCAGCTGATGTGGATGGAAATTCCACATATGGAGGGCCTGGAGAGTCAAACCCCTTGCTTTTCACATGTTTTTCCCTCTCTTGCAAATATGCAGGAATGCAGGCATTGTACTGGTGTTTTATAAATTTTATTACTATTTCCAGAGCTAGCTCCAGACTTCTCAGCAGCAAACGCAAAACCCTATCTTCCCACCGTCCCATCCCTCAGGGGTAAAGGCAGGATGACTTTTGTCTCAGTCTTAGGTCAGAAAAATTTGACTATCTCATGAGAGGTAATAAGCTGAATGGTTTTGGGAGGAGGGAAGAGGAGGCACAGAACCAGCCTGGGTCACTCAGGGGGCAAGGGGCAGTGAAAGGTCAGTGGGTCCTTGCCTTACTGTCTCCCTTTGTTTTTCTCCTCTTCACGTTCTCTCTCAGCTGCCACTCTGTTACTTTCTCAACCTCCTGAACTCTACTGTATCTGTAAAAAAATTGTTATGAAATCTCTATAACTTGAGACACAATAAAATGTATAAGAAAAGTAGCCATAATAAAAGCCATCTAATGATAAGACATTTATTTTAATTTTTTTTCTTTCTTCTGTTTTTTGTTAGTTTTTTTTTTTTTTAAAGACCAGTGACAGAATCTGTGAAACTGTGTCAAAAAGAGAAAATAATACAGAGGGTCTAGTTTTGGACATTTTTTTGTATGATCATAAGAGAGTAAAACCTGCAGGCATTGAGAGAGGATGTTCACTTAAAAGCTGTATTCAAAAAAAAAGTTGCAATTCTGATTTATAGTGCTGTATGTAGCAGTCATAAATCAATACAATTGATGATATGGACATGACTGAAGACAGGGAAACTCTTTAATTTAAAATTTTTGCCTGGATGATATTTTCACATTTTTTTCTCATACTGTTCAATGTCAAGTTGTTTAGACAGTCAGTATGCATGTCTCCTGTTTGTTTTTATTAAGATGAATGTTTCAAAATAATGCCTTTGTAACTGACATTTTGAGAAATTTCTAACAAAACCTGACCAATAAAATTTTTAATTTTGTTTGCAGTTAATGCCTGCAATCTGTAAACTTGCAGTCTGTATGCTTGGCAGTGCCAGCAAAGAATGAAAAAGTGCTCTGGAGAGCATTTGATATGCAGTGCCTTAGGTCTCAAGTGAATTGCAGTATGTAAGCCATCAGAGCTGAAAAAGTGTCTGTGAGGAAGGCTGTTCCTGATTCTAACAAATATTTTCAAACTCTTCAGTCTTCCACAGAGGGTGTCTAAGCAGGAAAATCGCTTCTCTGATTCAAGTGCGTGCAGGTCTTGTCCTGCTGGGGGACTTCAACCACCCCAGCATCTGCTGGAAAAGGAGCACAGCAAGCTGTAGGCAATCCAGGAGACTCCTGGAATGCATGGGAGATAACATCCTAAGTGATAGAAAAACCTACCAGAGGAAATGCAATACTAGATAACGATAGTCACCAACATAAGTGCGCGAATCAGGGATGTCAGTATTGGAGGTAGCCTGGGCTGCAGTGATCATGCACTGATCACTTGCAAACTTGAGGAATATAGGTCAGGTAAGGAGTAGAGGCTGGGCCCTGAACTTTAGGAAGGCAGACTTCCAGCTCTTCAGGGAGATTGTCTGTGGGATCCCCTGGGAAATTGCCCTTAGGGACAAGGGAGCAGAACAGAGCTGGCCGATCTTTAGGGAGCACATAGAGCACAAGAGCTGGCAATCCTCAGGAGCAAGAAGATGGGCAAGGAAGGCAGGAGACAGCATAACTGAGTAGGGAACTGCTGGTCAAAGTGAAGGAAGAGATGCAAAAGCACAGAGACTGGAAAAAAGGACCGATGGCTTGGGGAAGGTATAGGCATGAACTGCCATTGCGTAGGGAGGGGAAGAGGAAGGCCAAAGCAAAACTGGAACTGAACACGGCAAGGGACACAAAGAATCACAGGGGCTTCTGCAAGTACGTCAGAAAAGGAAGTTCAAACAGGTGGTGTGCTCCCTCTGACAGCACTGTGAACAGGTAAAAACTGATCAGGAGAATGCTGAGGTACTCACACATTTTTTGCCTGTTTTCAGTGGCAGCTCCTTTCTTACACTTCTCAAGGGGATGGCCAGCAGGATAGGACTGGGGAGTCCAAGTGCTCACAATTGTAAGTAAATATCAGGTTCTTGACCACCAGAGGAATTTGAATTTGCACAAGTCTATGAGACCTGATGAGCTGCTTCCCAGAGTTCTGAGGAAATTCCCTAATGTAGTTGCCAAGACTCTCTTGATGATATTTGAAGAGTCTTGGCAGTCAGGCAAAATCTCGGGACTGGAAAAAGGAAAACCCATTTTACCCATTTTCACAAAGGGAAGAAAGGATGACCCTGGGAGCTACAGCCCTGTCAGTCTGACCTCTATGCCTGGGAAGATCATGGAACAGAAGCTGTGCTAAGGCACTTGGAGGACAGGGAGGTGATTCAAGACAGCCAGCATGCCTTCAGTAAGGTCCTGACTGACCAACCCATTGGCTTTCTGTGATGGAGTGATTACATCAGTGGGCAAGGGAAGAACTACAGATGCCATTTATCTGGGCTTCTGTAAAACCTTTGACACAGTCCCCCACAACATCTTTCTCTCTAAATTGGAGAGCAATGGATTCAATAAGTTGGTAGATTAGGAATTGGTTGGATGATTACATCTGGAGGGAAGTGAAAATGCCTCAGAGTCCCAATGGACATGAGTGACAAGTGGTGTCTTGGGGTCCATATTTGGACCAATGTTATTTAATATTTTCATTAATGACATAGAGAGAAGGATTGAGTATGAAATTGAACCTTCAGCAAATTTGCTGATGACACCAAGCTGAATGATGCTAATGACACCAAGCTGAGTGATGCTGTTGCCACACCTGAAGGATGGTATGCCATCCAGGGTGACCTGGACAAGCTCAAGAAGTGAGTCCATGGCAAGCAGGTTTACCAAGCTGCTGCACCTGGGTCAGGGCAATGCCCGGCACCAGCACAGGCTGTGGGATGAACAGATCAGAGCAGCCCGGCCCAGGATGACTTAGAGTACTGGTGGAGGAGAGGCTGGACATGACCCAGCCATGGGCACTCACAGCCCAGAAAGCCAAACATGTCCTGGGCTGCATCCAGAGCAGCGTGGGCAGCAGGGGAGGGAGGGGATTCTGCCCCTCTGCTCTGCTCTGGTGAGACCCCACCTGCAGTGCTGCATCCAGCTCTGGGGTCCCAGCACAGGGAGCTGTTGGAGCATGTCCAGAGGAGACCACCAAACTGACCAGAGGGAGAGATCACCTCTCCAGTGAAGGAAGTAATTTTCTCATTATTTGGGCTGATAGAATTGTAATTGCTCAGACTGAAAAAGAGAAGGCTTTGGAATTAATTAATTGTGACTGTCCAGTACCTGAAGCGAATTTCCAGGACAGATGAGGCAAGACTATTTACAGGAGCATGTAGTGACAGGACAAGGAGGAATGGGTTGAAACTGAAAGAGAGTAGGTTTAGATTAGGTATTAGGAAGAAAGTCTTTGCTGTGAAGGTGGTTTGGTGCTGGAACACTTTGCCTGTGGAACAGTTGTGGATGTCCCATCTCCAGAGATGTTCAAGGCCAGGTTGGGTACGACTGATTAACCAGGTCTAGTTCCAACCCCCTTGCTGTAGGGGGTTGGAACTAGTGATCTTCCCTACTAACCCAAACTAGTCTATGATTCTGTAACTCCATCCATGTATTTTGAAGCCAAATCTCTTTGCTGTGTGCCTTCTTCTCTTGACTTCATTTAGGTTCATCTGAAGGCAAAATCTAGCCTAGTGCATATTACAGCAACGATTAGCATTATTTTGCTAAATAATGAGACTTTTAGTATACCTGTCCTGTACATACTTTGAATAAGTTTGAAGAAAATCTAAAGAAGTTCTTCCACTTCTATTGGTACGACTTCATGTGAGCACTTCGCTTATTTGGTTTTTAAAAGCAAATTAAGTTCAAGTGCCACCCAGTTAAAGACACGCATTTAGTAGTGGTATACTGAGAATCTAACACAGTTATTTTTTTCCCTGGATGCTGAGAAATTTCATGAACAGAAGGGAATAGCCGATGTTGAAAGGTTAGTAAAGTGGCACATAGTACTTCTTCTCATTGTTATTCTCAGAAGCAATCTTTGATTAAAAACACAGCTATTAACCTAACAACGCAGTGAGAGGCATGTTAATAAATACTAGAGGACCATGTGACATTTGTGTTGCTCAGTGCTGCTTAGAAAGCAGCATCCATGTGAAATACAGGCTACTCTGAGTACCAAAAATTGCCATTGAAAATTGCATGCCCTCAGTGTTATTTTTGCTCCTCTCTCAGAGAAGGGTACATACATAATTTTCAGGATGCTTCACCACCTCCTCTGGTTTCTTGAGTTCTTTGAGAAAGAACAAGGATGGGAGAAGAGACCTCATTAAGGAGCCCATTATAGTAGTTTAACTGTCTATTTTGTAACTTGAACATCTCTGCTCTTTTCACCTCAGGAAACAAATGTGCTACCCTTATAGAGAAAGCCACCCGGGCTAGTACAACAGCTTGCTACTCATTTCAAACAGCTGTGAGTAAATATCCCAGTTGAGTAAAATTAAATTAATATACCTATTTTCACATTCATGTGGTGGGGATAGCTTCTTCTACTCCTTGCTGTCTTTCAGCTCTCTAATCTGGAGAAGATCTCATTTTCTCTCTGTGACAGCCCTGGCCTTTCTTGGGGTGCCAAGGGGACATTTTGGGGGGTGATGGACTTTGACTGCCAACATACTGGAGGGCGCTCCTTTTTGGAGAGGTGAGTTTTTCTTTATGTCCAATAGAATTTTGGGGGTTCATTCTTGGCTGGTTTGTTAGTTTTTGTCCCTTACATCCGCTCCAAGTTGTTTCTGATGTGGCTGCTAGGCCCTGTCTGAACTTTTAGGCATAGCCTAAAGGGGGCTGCTGCACTACTGGCCTCTCTGCAGCAGTCAGCTGCTAATCTGAGTACTAAATCAGTCTATCACCATCATCAAATGCTTGCGCTTAATTCTGGCAGACACTTAATATACCTGCAGAGGTGCAGGATTCATCCCTGACTGGCTTCTAGTAGCCTGAGACCATTTTGGGAATGAGTGAATATAAGACAAACTGCAGTGACTTTATCATTCAAAATTTATACAAATAAACTACTCCTTTAAAAAGAGTGATCCTGCCTAAAAGTGTGAGCAGTGTGTATGACAGAGCTTGCAATAACATTTCAGGGAGTTAGTTTCAACAGTAATTTCTACATAACAGTACAACAAATACTGTAAAAACTATGAAAGCAATCCCCATAATGACTCCTTTCCACAACTGTGCCCCATTCTCTGGGCCCCTCACTGTCAATGAGGAATGTGGTTTCTTACAGGCATAGATTAAGTATTCTGTCTGGGTTTAGACAGTTCTGCCCACAGAGTTTAATATGCAGGCTTGATGGCACTAAAAACACTGATGATTTGGTTTGCAGATTACTAGTTGTTGTGGTTGTAAGTCTGTTGTCATGCAAATGCCTGGATGATCCTGTTTATGAAGGCAGCTACTTTTTCATTTTCTCTGGGGCTGTATTTCAAAGATGAGACATTCTTCCCAAAGAAGCTTATAACTGGAAATGCTTAGCAGGAGTTTAGAAAGCATATGAAGTCTGATCCTAATGCTGTTCAGTGGGTTTTCAGAAGAGCTCAGTTATCTCCTACACTGGCTTTTAGGCAGACAGGTCACGTCAGTGTGAAAAACAAACTGTACAAACACAGGCCACCACGCCTTGACAAATCCACTTTTTGCAAAAGTGCTGCAATTAATAGATACTTGCAAATCCTCTGGGTCAGAAAATACATGTTATTAACTACTAATGTGCCTTATAGATTTGGACCTTTGGGGAAAACATTACTAAGGACCTTTTTGGGAAATACGTCTTATTATATTCCCTGAAACAGTATTAGTTGCTCCAGTCATGATACAGGAAGGAGCAGGATAAATCACAGCCAGTGATGACACACACACATATTGAGGGAGCGTGCATTCATGCGTTTTCAAAAAAAAAAAAAAAAAAGAGGATTTTTTAATTATACAAGGCACTTCAAAAATCTTGTGATGCAGAAGCCAGTAACTGCGTGTCTAGTGCTGGAAAATCTGGCACTATTTATTCCAAGATGTATTTTTCTCTGGTTGCCAGCTACATGCAACTGAATCCTTTCTCTCTGTACTGCTCGACCTCCTGTGTTGTCTTCATGAGACCAGTGAGATCAAGAACAGGTCAAAGTTACCCAGACTGCTGTTTTGAGTTGATTATCCTTGACATAGTCTTATGTCTTGTTCTTGCTTATGATCAAAAAAGGATTCTCTGAAACACCATGCATATTCCTGAACCACAGATTCATTTAGAACCACTGCTTGAAAAATGCTCATTGTAATGGAAACAGAAAGAAATTACTAAGAGATGGGAAATAAAAGTATTAAAACTTTGTAGAAAATATTATTAGGAATCCAAATATACTGTTTACTTAGACTCATAATTATTTCTCCCCTATGAATCTTCACTTAAAATTGCCAATGGCCTTAAACAACGTGTAAGATTTTTTGACATGGAGTGCAGTAGTATATAAATTGGAGAAATGGCAAGCTCTCTGCTGTGCAGTGCAGCCTAGTGATTTGTGGAACAGTGGCAGTACAGTCCACATGTTACATGGTGATGCCATAGTAAAACATTCATACTCAGTGTTCCCCAGAAGAATAAAAGAAAACATACAATGAGCGGAAGAAAAATATAGCTGGAAAAGAATGTCTTTTTCCTCAAGTACTGAAACTCAGCTGCAGAGTTTGACTCTGCCCTTAACAACACTCCATTCTTACGGGAATCACTAGGCTGTTTGTCAGGCCAGAATGAACTGCTATTTTTTATTATGTGGTAAAGAGCCCCTTTTTAACTCTTTTTAAAACATTAAAATGCATAAGGGAGCCTGAAGTCAGCCCTGTCTCTCACAGTTTAAGTGGTGGAGCTACTGCTATATTCATAATTCAGGAGAGGGGTATAAAAAGCCTAGGCTGAGAAAATTCAAACCAGTAATGTAACTAGTGTTTTATAAAATGCTAAAATGCTATCCTTGTATTTCCTTAAGGAAGCCCCTTAACAAGATGGAGGAAGAGGGCTCAAAATTTTATCTTCATGTTATACGCGCATAAAATTAACTAGTTTTATTTTATCCCACCACATCCAATCACAATAGAGGATGGAATAGTAGGCTCTACCTTCTTAGACATCAAATAATAGGTAATCGAATCTGTTTAATTGAAGTAGCCCTGAGCAGCATTTCTTCAAACACTAAGTTCATGATATGTGGGCATATGCTCAGAAGAATTTTCTTCTAAGAAAATAAACCAGTGTGGTAAATACTTTTAAATTGCAAAACTGGCCAATTTGTAGTTAGTTAGACACAAGGCACCGTGATCCTGGCACATGCACTGTACTCACCAGGCACTCCTCATTGGGATGTGGCAACTCTGTCACCGAGGTGGATGTCTCAGAAAGGACTGCCCACCTGTGAGCAGTGCTGACAGTAGGTTAATGGCATACTGCTCACTTCCCTACCTGCATTTTAAAGACTCCTAGCAAGGACTGCCTATCAATCAGTGGAAACAAGGCTCTATTGGACAGAAAGGCCTTAGAAATGTAAAGCCTGATGATTATAGGTGGCACTGAAGGAAGTGTATCTAAGACATGTAAAACTCCTGGTGTTACAGCCTCTCCTGCTTTGTGATGCTACAAAACTGTAAGCCTCTAACCTTCCCCACTGCTCTTGCACAGCATTTCTCAGCAGTTTGCTTCTGCCCACCAGGTAAGAGTTTTTAATTGGCATATATATTTCCACCTTCATATAGATTTTAGAAAGCTGAGCCTTTGATGTATTTCATACAGATAAAGAAATCTATATTAAAATAAAGTCTATTAAGCATATATTGTATAGCTCTGCTAGTATCAAAGCTCTTATTTAACCTCTAGTTTCTCCCACCCTACCTGCATTAGTTTGTGAGTTTTTGATGACATCATAGGAAGTTACTGAAAAGCTGGCAGTATTCTACAATGAAGTGAATGCCATTTTCTCTCTCCATGTAGTGAAGATCTGTGCTCATAAATGTTAAAACATTGCAAAAAAAAAAAAAAGAAACCAAACTGCTGTCTCTGTTCACAAAGATAGAATGTAGACCTAGAATACAAACATGCTGGTCTTGCTTTATCTTTTACTCTGAACTTTGACAGAAGAACAAGACAATATACTTGGTCAAAGCCAGGAGGGAAGAGAGGAGAAGGAAGAAGTAATATGTACCAGGGAAATGTAAATCTTAACATATAAATAATAATCTAAAACCACAATAAGAAATTAGGATTGCTTAGGTAATCTTCTCCATAGTCGTTCATGATTTAAATACAGTTCTTTCTTATTATATTAAAAGCCTTTTTTTTCAGAACAAAGGCTTCCAATCAGTAGCCATCTTCTTTCACTTCATAAAGTCACAGTACAGCACAAAAATATTTCATATCATCTTCAATGATGTTGTGCAGGCAAATAGAATTACAAACCTAAGCAGTCAGAACAACTGTTAATGTCAAAGGTATTCAAAGGCAAATTTTATAAATTAGGATTCAAATAAGAGAAAGAAGGTTAACCCAAAACTGCATTAAGATAACACCATGAAAGTCTTTATAAGTTAAGTATAGGAGAGATTATGCATCACAAAGGACTAGCTTTTGAAAATAAGTATGCATGAAATACAATGCCCATTTCAGTGGATAAAGTGCTCAAATAAAACAAATGGTATCTGGTTACAGACAAACTATAATGATTGCTCTGAGAGGTTTTTTTAAAAGATGAATATGAAGATATCCTTATTATAGCTATGACTTCAGACGAGATAGAAGATGTTGCAAAAATAAAGGCCAGTCTGTAATAAACTGTCGAATGAGGCAGCTAAAAAGACACTGTAAAAAGATGTCAGAGAATTTGTGTCATACAATGATTATGGGACTTTAGGCACAGCAGGTTTTGACATGCTGACTGTGTAAATAAATGGTGATTCTAAATCTAGTCTGAAATTCAGTTAGAGATCAATTGCTCCCTGATATGCCGGCAAAGTTAATATAAAACAAAGTGCTACAGAACTAGAGCATCTGACTTCCAACTTTGAGTCACCCCAGCCAGAAAAGTCCCGTTTGCTCATCCATGCAGCATTATCTGCTGTGCTCTCAGTGTGTCCTTTAATACATTTTGGCAATATATATTGATCAGTTTGACAAAAGCTGACAGATAGGAAGTTCTTGTATGACTGAAGGGTTTAGTTTTCCATGACTAAAACTAGTGGCATATATTTGCAAATATTCCCTTCATTGTTGAGAAATTTGTGTCTACTGCAGCAATTGATATTTGACTGGAAAATCACATCTTTCTCAGAGGGAAGGTTTAATTCTCTTACTCTAGTTTTTTCTTAATTCTCTTACCCATAGTTTTCTTCAGTTCTTGGTATTTGCATACTTAGTGCCTTGATCACCTTTATCTCCAGCTACTACATGAAAGGCTTTTATTTTTGAAATTCAGATTCAATGAGCACATGTTACATGATAAATTATAAATAAAAATTAGTCTTTTACTTTAATTTTCACCTGTTTTAGTTTACAAAAGACCCTACTGTGTACCTTTACATTATCCCTGACTTCTTCCTTGAATAAGAAAAGTATTAGTACCTTAAGATTCTATCATCTACTCACATGCCTGGTTCAGTACAAGCTAGTCAGATAAATCTACCAGCCACAATCATTCTTTAAATGTATTTTAAAAGTTTGTCTGTGATTATTCAGTCCACATATTTATTTGAATTTTGAGTTGCCAACTGTCATGAATTCGAACTAGAAGGTCACCAGATCCTACCAGTTGTAACCCAAGAAATAAAAATTATTTTGTTTTTTCCCCCGTTTCTCTGATAGTGAGAATATTTGCTGCCTTTCTTTGAAAGGAAAATATTATCTGTCTTATTTCACTGATTCCTGTATTTCTACTCTTTCACAACTGTTTAATCCATCAAGTAGAAACTGCTGCTCTTTGCACAGTGAGCTGCAGTGCTGAGAAATTTGAGATGGAACATGATAACCTCCCAGTTATTAGCATTCTAATCTCTTACAGTATTTTACTGGTTGCTTAAAAATGCATTTTTGTTACAACATAATAGTGCATTCATGGCCACAATTGTATACAGGTAGGAGTTGCTCTCTTTTCTCAAATATTTGCAAGAAACATAAACAAAAAACATATGTTTCAAATATTTCACTGAATACCTTTTTCCACTCCTATGTGTGTGTTGCAGCCATTTGAGTACTCTGCTGTTTCAAAATCCTATCATTTACTCTCATGATTCATAACATATTCTTTATTTTCTATATTTTAAATTCTGTTTTGTGCCCTAACCTGAAGATTTTTTTTCCTCAACACTGACCCTCATATCTGCTCTTTCTCTGTAATTGTCACAAGAACAATTCCAGCTTTCAAATATGTCATTAAGTGTTTTGTGCTATAATCCGTGCTGTTTGTCTGCATTGCTAATCTTTATTAACTCAGCCAACTTGGGGGTAAGCAGTCTGTGCCTTTTGCTTAGAAAAACATATTGTGACTGAGTGAGTGTTCCATCCATGGGGCATCTTCACCATTATTTTGATATTCAAAACCCCCATACTAAGAAAGAAAGATTCTCCAGTACTCAAATATCTTGCTGGCTCAACATTTCAGAGTATGCTTTAAACTGTCCAGGCATTTTCATTAATTGCTAGCACAAGAGATGGGCCAAAACCCAAATACTTTGAATCCAACTCCCCTCCTTCCTCCACACCTCTTGTGGAAACTTTGGAAAGCTGAATCCAGACACAGAGCTGAGTACTGCAAATTGGCCAAACACAAACCCCACCTCCACCTTCAGGGTTTTCCAAATCCTGATCCAAAATGTACTTCCTAGTCTTATTTTCTGTCTCATATCTTTGTAAGATTCTTAAAACTTGCATATTTTTTCCTTCATTATATTTTGGCGGTTTTGCATGATTTGTTTTAGGTCCACTCACGATGGTCTATGCCTGCTTACAGAATCTCAGTTTTGATAAGAAGAAAATGGGAATGTAGTTGAATCCTATTTGCATTACTAAAAGCCATATAAATAATTACTTATACTTTACTTCCATAGAAGGGAAAATGGGAAGACAAAAGCCTTCTAAATTAGAGATACAAAGGTGTTGAAAACACTATGAGGTTTTTGTTTGTTTGTTTGTTTGTTTGATTTGGGCTTGGTTGTATCAGTAGAGAAACTTATAACTCATCCTCAGCTGACTTCCAGATACAAAAATACACGCTCTGCTTCTTCAGTATTTAAAAGCAATATCATCTGCCCCAAGTGTTGCTGTGTAATCTCTCTAAAATCACAGGCTTGATAGTTTGAATAATGAGACTTCTCATTAATGATGTGTGACCTGTTTGTAGCTTCTGTTGGTATCTGTCTTCTGGTTAATTTTTGCAGCATGCAACAGCATGGCTAGAAACTTTCAGCAAAAAAAAACCCCTCATATATTGACCTGACATCTGAAGTCAGGCCTATGATTTAAAAACACAATGACTATGAAACTGTTAGTGAATTTTAAGGAGTTATTGACATAGAACAAGTCTCTTACTTGCTTCAAGTTCATTGCAAGATCTGGATGTTCTGTAAGGCAATGGAAATGCTCTGCAATTAATGTCACTTTGCAATACATATTTAAATTAGATTTACTTTCATGTGATTTCTCATGGAATTTAAGATGCATACGGGTCCATATAGCTAAGGCTGCTAGTTTGCAGCTTCAGAAATGTACAATTCTGTCCTCTGTTAGTGCCTTCATGTAAAATCACAGGTAAATTACTTAATCTCACTTAATCTTACTGTATTTACAGTGCCCTGTTTGTAAAACAGAAACTGATTATTTTCTGTGTTTTGTGGGCTGCTCGAAGAGCAAGGCAAATTAAATTTTAGAGCAAGCTGAGATACAGCACTGGCTAGGAGGAATAAGCCATAGAAATAGTGTAGATAGATAAGGTTTCTTGAAAAAGCTTCTGAAAGTAGACTTCAAAAGGAGCATACTGCAGCACAACGATACAGAGGAAACTGTCTTGTGTGAAGAAATAAGCCTGAGAGAGAAATTATGTTGGAAGAATGTATATAAGTGGTTGTCTTTCTCACCTGGAATTCTCTGTCAAAACAGGAGAAGGAAGTAATTTTGCATCTCCTGTTGCAGAATTTCCCTATTTTGTTGCTGTAATTTAGGTTCTCAAGCATGTCAGTTCAAGATGTTTGGCTCATCCACTAAACTGCCACACCCTTACAATGAAAAAAATGTGAACACGATGTTAAATTGTTTTGAAAAACCCTGCAGGAGTCTATAACCATTTAGGCATTTGGCAAAATTTTGGTTTAGATTTTCCTGCCACTGAAGGTCTAGGTCTATTATTGAAATACAACAGATACCATCATTCGTAAGGTAAATGGAAACAAACTAGCAAGGAAGGGGGTAGTTCTCTATAGCTCATTACTTCAATAAGTACAGTTAAATTTCAAGAAAGAAGCAGTCCCCATATAGGAATTCACTCCAACTTTTTCTGTAATTCCCATGGAGGGAGCAACTGTTCCGCTTCAATATTGAAAGCTCAAAATGTTTCAGGTGGAAGCATCTCATGGGTCTGATTTCTGCTCAGCCAAACAAAATTGATCAAGCAATGTTACATGTCATCCCTTTCTTGAGACCTTGCCTCACGTTAGATGTGAACGCAGAGAGATCCCAGTGCACCTGTTCCAAAGTGATATCATTTCACTCCAGAGCTCACAGCAACCCATTTCTTGTAAAGGGCAAAGACCTGGTGAGTATGAGAGCTGAACTATGTATCTATTTCCCTGCTAGGTGTGAATAAGGAATTTCTTACTACTCAGAGCTGTATTGTTCCTCCTAGCATACTGTGAGACTATCTGAAGTTAAGAGGTCTAGGTAAAGGTTTGTATGCATCAGCACCTTAACCTTTGAGGAAAGTACTTTCATAATCTCTCATCATGTATATCTAAATGAGCTGTACGTAGACACTCGAGAATATTAGAGTCCTTATAACTTTCATTCTAGTTTCTTTCTTAGCCTTGGAAGGCACACAGAGACACACACACATATAAATGCAAATCCTGTCTATCTCCTTATAAAGCACTGCCTCCCTCCCACTTCTCACTTTCCATATTTGCACAAGCTTTCAGGTTCCCAGAAATCAGTCCAGGCTTACAAGGGGGAAAAAAAAAATCTAAGAACAACTGCTAACTGAAAAAGAAGAAAAAAATTTAAAATTCTGGTTACTACAGACTGTATGGCAAAAAGGAGATACCATGAAGAGTCAGGTGTTTTCTGAGTGATGATGGTAACATATTCTCACCAGGGAGATCAGTTCCAAAGCTGATTCACTCTTTCCTGCTATAAGGTGTAAAGTATATATGTTAACAGTTTTCTTCTGCCTGCTTGTGTGTTTTTCAAATTAAGTGTTGTTAAATCTGTGAAGCTTAAAATACTGCTTCAGACACCCGCCTTGGCTTCTACTTCCATTTCATATAATCTCTAATAGGTAGAGTACAGCATCAATAACCAGTTCTATTTCTTCCAAAGAGATGCAAACTGATTTAGTTTAACACCTCTCAGAGGTGAAGGAAAACAGGAATGAATAAACACTTCAGAAAGTGGAAGGAATAATTTTCAGAACACTGAGTATCATATGTTTGTGTACTCTCCCTTGAGATGGTGAAGGGCATGTATTTGTAAGGTCAGGGTTTAGAGGCGTCATATTTGCATATGTATATCAGAAAGTGATACTGAATGCAGTCCTAGATTCACCAATCTCCAGTATCAGTTTTTGCTAAGGATTTTGAGTGTCTCAGCATTTCATCTGTAGCATTAAGGTTTTACTAAAAACAACCTCTGTCTTACTGGAGAAATGACAGTGCTGGGCACATCAGGCACCATCCATATTGGCTATTCTATCCCTTAAAGTTTCAGCTATTCTGCTGCAGATAGCAGTCTTCTATTGCTCTGAATTCTTGTATTTACTTGGGGTATATGACAGAGACATGAACAGGGCCTGAGGTTTTGCACTTTTCAGGCAACTTTATTTTGTTTAGAGTGTATTTTCCTTTGTAGTGTAGGCTTTATTTTTTATATATATGCATCCAAAGAAGAAATACCACACTCCATACTCCCAAACTAGTGTTCCATATATAGAATGAAATTTCAGCAAGACAAATAAATTAGCTCCATACAAATGCATATATGCAGTATAATAAAGTCCTGGACCTAAACAGCAGGATATGGAGATGTTTAAAGCACTTTCAGGTAGCTGATGAGTTAAAGTAATTTTTCAGTAAATCTGTGCTTATTTCTAAGTTGTGGTGGTTTGTTTTGGTTGGTTGCTTGATTGGTTTGTTTTGTTTTGTTTTTTGTTTTGGTTTGGTTTGGTTTTTTTTGGTTTTGTTTTTTTTTCCCAGTTAGGAATGATTCAAATGAGCCTTTAGGTAGATGCAATACTGCTCTGTAAAAATTGGCAGATATTGGCCATGACTGCTCATTAAAGCTCTATGCAAGAATTTGAGTAGACCTTTCTCTTGGACTTGATTCATGTGAGCTTCCATTCCCTGCTTTGATTTTTAAGTTCACCTATGTGCAGAAAACTGAAAGCCAAACTGTTGGAAGAATGTGTTTTTTTATTTATAGTGGTTTTTATTAAGAATATTTATGTGGTTTCATGAAAAAATTACATAGTTTGAATGAATTCATTGTGAAAACAAAACTCAAGCTGCATTTTAGACTCTTGTCTAAATTTTAAATGTGTAACAAAGTATCAGTCCTGGTGAATTTCATACATATTGCAATGCTATTATGAATATTGTGCTGCTGTGCTAGTGATTAAACATGTATCTTGAATAAACAAAGCTCTTTAAAGCTAAGTCACCTTTTCAACATGCCTGAACATTGCAGACCACATAATTTTGTGGCATTACTGCAAGACATTCAACTCACTATAAGAAAGAAGTTGAAGTTCTGGAGCACATCCAAAAAAGAGCAAGGGAGTTGGTGAAGAGTCTGGAGCACAAGCCCTGTGAGGAGTGGCTGAGGAAGCTGGGGCTGTTTAGCCTGGAGAAAAAGAGACTGAGGAGAGACCTTATCACTCTCTACAACTTTGATTGGGTGATCAGTCACTTCTCCCAAGCAACAAATGGTAGGAGAACAAGAAACAACTTCAAGCTGAAGCAGCAGATGTTTAGATTGGATATTGGGAAGTGTCAGGCTGTCCAGGGAAGTGGTTGAGTCACCATCCCTGGAGGTATTTAAAGATGTATAGATGTGGTGCTTAGGGTGCTATGATTTATTGGTGGGCTTGTCAGTGTCAAAGTAAAATTTAGACTTGGTGATCTCAAAGGTTTTATCCAACTTAGTGATTCTATGATTCTATTGTATAATAAACTCCTGTCTCCTACCATCTTTCTTCATGCAGCATTCCCATCAGCTGCATTGGAGTTCCATGATCAGGACACTGGCAGAATACATTGAACACAAATATAATTCCAAAAATATTACTCCATCTTAGATGATACAGTTGTCTGTTGAGCATTCTGTAATGATGAGAAGAATATCCTATTCTTCCTTTTAAAAAAGCCACATTTGCCAAACTTGAACAATAAATACCCAAAATGAGGCATTCAAAAATGGATTTATATAATGTTAGTGCAACATCTCCAGTTTGAAGTCAGACTAAGAGAAGGAAAGAAAATAAACTACATAACAAAAAACCCCGAACACATGGTTATGAAAACATCTTTGTTGGTTGTTCCATCCATTATAAATCATGTAATCATAATTGCAGCAGTTTTGTTTTGGTTGATTTTTTTTTTTTAATAAAGCAGTCATGATTAATCTATTCAATACTACAAATCTTGCTGTTTACATTTTAAAGATTGTCTTGAGAATTTAATTTACAGGAATTACAGGAATTACTGTATGTACTTCTCCAATGACATTAGTTTTGTAGAAAAGGTAGAGCATGGTATGAAAACATACAACAGTAGATAGGTGTATGGACATCCTTTTGTGCTGCTCTCAGTGTGTGTGCTGACACTGCTGGTGAAGCAAAAGATATGAGAACTTTACTTTGGGGGGATAATGGTCTTATTTGTAAAAGGTATGCTAGATTTTTAGTAGATTTATATGTTTAGTTTCCTGAGTTTTCGAGGGCAATAGGAGAAGTCATAATATCTTCATTGATGTCATCCTAAGTTGCTTCCTCACTTCTGATGGTACAAAGTGGTCCATCCCTCTCCTTTCCTCCATGAAGGAGTCACTGAAGTTGCTGTAGAGATACATAAAGATGTACGAGAGGAATCTTAGAACCTGTTTCAGACCTTTTCTCATCCCTGCTATGTTCAGTCCACCTAGTGCATTTTCCATCATAGCCCCTTTCCTACTGAGCCTTTTCAATCTTTCTGACCCTGCTTCCTTGCCTGCCAAGTTCAAAGGTACCCAACCAAATGGCTGCTGGGCAGTGAAGGCTGAAATCTGTTTCTCCCACTCTTCCTAAATACATTAATTTCTTATTTTAAATTTCTGCTTCAGCCTCATTTCCTAAAGCCCATCTCCGTATAGTTGATATCTGTTCTGTTTTGGCCTTCAGATGTCTTCAGTGTTTATATTTCTGTTCCAAAGCCAGACTCTTCTGTCCTCCTATCTGACTTCTCACATCTGTGACTCTTTTTTTTTCTCACCAGTTCCTTTTCTTTTACAAAGTCGGTATCACTCTCCATCTGTTCATCCAGCTTTTCCTCCAGGCTGGTTTTAATTTCTACTGATGCGCAGTTCTCTTGAATTGTCTGTGGTCTACCCTTGCTCCTTTTTCTTTTCTCTCCCCATTCAGAAAGCCTTCTGGCCCTTGGCAGAGTTTCCTTTTCCATTGCTAGCTTCTGACTTCAGTCACTTTTAAGACTCATGGCTAGCATACTATTCTCCATCCCTAATACACATGTACCTTACTTTTCTCCATTGTCTGAGCTTGCTGACGTACCAGAATCATGACTTTACTGGGCTTTCTGTATGCCCATCCAGACATGGTGTGCCATGCAGCACCAAAACTACAACTGCAAGGCATCCAGCTCAGCCCCATGTGGGAGAATACCTACTGCTTTTAGAAAGTTTTGGATCCAGTTTGCAATTCCTCCTTCAGAAAATAAAATAAACAGACAGTAAAAAAAATTCTTAAAAATTAAAAAATGTTGGAGAATTCAGGCAATGTGGAAGCATAGGCAGGCAAACTAAATAAACTTTGAACAGAGTGAGAGCAGTTATTTGAAACTCCTGTCAAATTAATACCTAAAAGGCAGAGTTCCCACCTTTCCTGAGGTGTGTGTGTCTTCACCTTTCTGTGCAAAATTCTTCCTCCAGTAGTAATCCAGTAATCTTTCTTTCCAATTCAGAATAGGTTTTCTTCCTCAAAGAAGAAAAATGTAGTTACAGAAAGACTGTCACTCAGTCCTGTTAAAAACATTTTTGCTTTACAGTTTTAAAGTGGAGTCAGACCTCTTTATTGCTGAGCAAACAGCATAAAAGAGAGTACCTTTCTGTAAAGAATACAAAGCTTTAGCAAACGGTGCATTCTCCCTGGAGGAAGTAAGCATTTTCCGATTGGTGCCTTTCATGGCATACGTTATGTATTGACACAGACTGGGTTTCCCTCCTGTGTGGAACAATGCACGCTCAGGAGAGCTCCTGACCGTGAGCAGCTCCTGGCAAGTGTGGAGCGGAGCTCCGGGAGCTGCAGGCAGAGCGCTCCGTTCAGCTCTGCCATTCTGCCTCCCTCCTCCTCCCACTCCTCCTCTCCCGCTCTCCTTTTCCTTCCCCTTGCCTTTAGCTGCTGCGCTTTCCCCAGACCTCTTGGCTTTGTTGCGCTGCACGTCTGAGTAGCAGGAGGGGGTTTGGCGAAAGGCCGGCTCAGGGAGCGCTTCCCCGCGCTCACGCCAGCCTCCCACCCGCGCCTGGGTCGGGAGAAGCGAGCGGCGCTGATGGAGGCGGAGAAGCGGCGCTGATGGAGGCGGAGAAGCGCGGCTGATGGAGGCGGAGAAGCGCGGCTGATGGAGGCGGAGAAGCGGCGCTGAGGGCTCGCACCAGCGCTGGATGTGACAGCGGGCAGCCCAGCGCTCGCCGCTTGCTCCTGTCCCACCGCAGCCCGACAATGGAGCGCTGCCGCTGGACCGCCGCGGGCGCCCTGCTTCTGGCTTCCCTCATCCTGGTAAATGCCGCCTCTTTCCTAAAATATCTGCCGCCTGTAGCTGGTACTGTGTCTGTGTGCACGTATACGGGCGGGTATGTTTTTAATCTCTTAAGATCGCAGTTGGAGAGCGTTTGTTTTGAACAAGTAATTTAAGTCTTACCGTCTCTACAGCGCTGCAGACTTGGAGCCTTGATACTGTGGGTTGCTGCAGGTAGAACCAAGGAGTTGATGCTGGCATCAGCTTTCTAAACTTGGAGAGCAATGATCTGTGAATGGTGATTTAACTGCTTGGGATTTAGAGAGGAGCTGTTTCTCTGCTCTTTAAATCAAACTGTATAATGCTCCTGGAATTTTCTTCCTTGAAAAAAGAAAATAAAAATACAATTCAGTTTTGCACATGCAGAGAAAACAGGTACAGCATGTACTGAACTTTTTCCTGAAACCAGCTTAAATGAGCTCTCATTATTTCTGTACCTCATTACAGATTCAAGTTTATACCAGCCTTTGCAAGATACATTCTGTGATATCTGGTATACTTCAGGGCAGTAAACTTAATCATTGCTATATTATTTTCTTGGATACTTCACTTTTATCCTGATAATATGCTTACAGCTGAGAGATGTATCTTTGCTGTTTGACATTGTATGTTCCATTTTGACTCATACTTAATTTTATGTTATGTTGGCAATCAGAAAACCTGCAGAAAAGGATATTAATATACATACGCTTTTGATACCAGAGTCATCTTGGCATCTATATGTTGCCCTTTTCTTAGAATTTGATTGAGTTCAAATAGCAAAACATCTTTAAGAAATACATGAATTTTATAGCACCTTTCTACTTCTTATTTATCTGTGTCAACCAATCTATAGTAATAATTGCAAAATAATCTTAACACAATTTTTAGTAGCCACATGGAGACCTAAACATTAGGATAACGCTGTTCAAAATGCTAATTTTAAAATGATTGTATTATTTTTAAAAAAATTGAACAGTTTTTTGGATACGGAGTCACTAAATACTATTTAAGCACCAGAAATAAGAATGCTGTCTGGACTGATCTGAAAGTCTTACTTTGTTTAAAAGCCTATTTTCCATTTATAATACTGAATTCACACAAAATGGCATAAAGTCAGCATAGATTCTTTTTCATTTATGAAAATGCATAAATTTTCATAATAAATAACTGATGACTGTAATAAGTCAGTAATGACTGAGACAATCCTGCAAGACTGATTTAAGGAAGATCAACAGGAGATATAACTCAATAAGAATGTGCAAAGACTAGGATTTGGCCCAATGTTAAGCTTGAACTCATAATATTTGTACATCACTCTGCTGCTTGTGAATTAAGTTCTCAGTCCCTGATTCATGAAAATAAATAGTGCAATCTGCTGCCAACTATTATGCATTATATTCCACATTATACTCGTTATTATTTGTATTACTTACCCTGTCTCTAGAGATTTCCCCCCACCTCTCACCAAATCTCTTTGTACCTTAAGAATAGTGATGTGAAGCAAGCTTAACTTTCTTCTTTGAATCAGACCATTCTTTTGCTCCTTCCATAGTCAGGAAAATCTCTCACTTGCTTTCAGCAGGAGATTAGGTAAACATTCCAGTATTTGACTTACAGCTTGGCTAGAGATCGGGATAAGTTGTAGGATACCTTGGTATATTCGTTCCTACGGTAGTTTACTGCAGCATGAGTTCACCAAAGGCATGGTAGAAAGCTCGTAGATGTTTTTTGAGAGAAAAAACAAGAAGTCATTAAATCGAGCTGTGACCTGTCTGTTGGCATCCTCGAGGTTAGCCAAGGAGACATAATGAGTTTGAAATCTCTGACAATCAGCATTTGGATTTGTGTATCACCTTGTCTCTCTTCTAAAGGCCCTATCTTTCCCACAACAACCAACACCAGCAGCTTCTTGTCGTGTGGCACTCTAGTTACATCACCAAAAGTTCACAGTTGCAAGCACTAACATTACTCAACAAATGCTTATAGGATTGGTCTTGGAATAATTTATCACACTTTCCTAAATTTTCAGTACAACACAGTAGAGCAAGGTACCACCTAAATTCTTCATTCAGCATGCTCGCCTCAGGAAGGAGCCCGCCCAGCCCAGAATTGTGTACAGCCTGTGTACATGTGATGCTAAGGCAGTCGAGCCCTAGCAGCCTCACAGGCTGTGACAAGTCCACAGGCAGCAGCAGCAATAACCCCTCCTCTTTCTCTTGCTAGCAGCTGCCTGGGGTGGTGTAGCAGTGAGTGCAACGCACTGCTCTATTGGGGTCCTTAACCTTCTTCAGGAGAAATTGTATTCATTTTCAGTTGGGTGGTGCTTGAGTAAGGTCACTGGGGGTCCCTAGTGTATTTTCTTAACTGTCTTAAAACTTGCTCCATACTCAGAGAACCATTTTCCCTAGTATTTATGTGGACTACGTATTTTCATGGCTACTCTTGAGAATCTGAGCCGTAACAGTATGGTGCTTGTCTTGAAAAAGTAATATGAAGAGTTTCTCTTTCCAGAGAAAGAGTAGATATTTGTAGAATTTTGCTTATTGCTCCATGACCTTTTGCATGCTAAGGAAATACTACTTTTAAGAGCAACAAAAGAAAGCAGGCTTTTTGTTCCAGAGATTTGCCTTTCTGTTAGTTTAAAAATAAAAGCCTAGCACAAGCAAATCATAGTTGTCTAACTCAAAGGAATGTGGCCAAAACCATAACTAGCCATGAGCTCAGCTGAACTAGAAGTCAAATCACGTCATGTCAGAAGGACATTTAAATACATTTGCATTTGTTATTTGCATCTTTTCAGCAGCTTTTTTGGGCTCTCTTTGTTGCTGTTGTGATACTTACAGAAGTAACACTAGGGACTGTAATAAAGTACATGTGTTTTTCTGCAGGATTTCTTTATTTTGCTGTGCTAATTTGTACATGGAAAATAGTCAAATACAATAGTCCATTCCTTCCAGGCTCTTTGGCATTACACTCCCCTATTATCTAGCTGGGTCTGTCTTGGATGGCCACAAGTGCAATTAGCCAGTGAAATGAATATGTTTCTTGTTTACATCTGAATGCATAAGGCTTGACGGTTTTTCCTTTCATGTGTAGATACGTCTACCTACTGCTGTGTCTGCTCATCTGTCTCTACAATTGTAGGTATATTAAAGGGTTTTTTTCCAGTATGAGATCCAAAGAATATATATTTTCATGCAGGATCATATATATGTACGGACTAGCATTTGCTCACATCAGTTGGGTGAGGATGAACTGAAATGCAGAGTTCAGCTCTACAAAGCTGAGATTTATTCATGTTAAAGTGAAAATATCTCACCATTGTGGTTTGGGGCCCATGCTGCCACACTTCAGATATGCCATGTCTATAAAACAAAACCAATTCTTATAGGAAGGACTAAATGTAGCTAAGTATGTATAATTTCTTCCTGTATTAGAATTCTGTATTGGAACATATTTTACTAACCTCTTTCTTCAGATTCTTGAAGTATAAAACTTACTTCCTTTTCTACCAAGTGCAGAAGCTTGCATGAGCTAAACTGAGGCTATGTGATGAAAGTTTTTTTGGTTTTGGATTTTAATGAAAGGAGATCAGCACTTAATGTAGGCTGTTGAGCTACTGATCTGCTTCAACAGTGTCGCGAAAGTTTAATGGGTTCTTTTAATGGCTTTGCTAGATTCATAGGGCTGAAAAAGAATGATGAAAGAAGGTATGACACAGAACACTGTGGAGAGTCTGATGATTGGAATGTGGTCATCTGTAGTCATGGATCGGTCAGCTAGACAACTTTCAATACTCAGAAGGTTCATGAGTAAATGCAGAGTCTGAGAAGGCCACATGACCAGACAAATAATTCTTCAGAAGAGGAGTATCAATCTCTGCATGACTCAATTTTCACTGAAGCAAATGAAACCTTAATCCAGTATAACTGAGCCATTAGGGGTCCAAATAAAACCTCATGGTTTCTGTTGTATTGTCAAATCTGCAGATAGCTGTGTTGCTTCTACTGCTTTTCTGTAGCTATTTTCTTAACCTTGTAAGAAAACTCAGAATTGTATGGGAAACAATTACATGGGAGAAAAATGGGAAACTGCAGTCGGAGGAAGGAAAAGAATGGTAAGATTGTCCTTATGGAAACAATTTAAAAGCTAAAGGTATTGAAAAAAAAAAAAAAGAAGTGAAGACATACTAACCACCAGGTGCTATAATAACATGATGGGGAGCAGGAAAAAGAAAAAGAAAGTATTTGCCTCAGCCCAGGCTAAGGACAGTTATAAAATAAGTCTTCTCATCTGGTCGACAACAACTAATCCAAAAATTGGCATGAGGTGTTTATTTCATCAGAATATCATACTTGGGTATGAACCACAACTTCTTCCTAACTCTTGTACAGGAATAGCTAGTTTCTGCTGTTGGCTTCTCCAACTTTTTGCATCACCCTATGGACAGCAGGCTTGTCTTAACAGATGGCTGACCAGTTTTGCATACCCAAGGTGTTACAACATGTTCTAACTCTTAGATATAGGTTTAGGCAAATGGGGGAAGTAAGCAAGGTATATATATTTCATGGAGTGAGACCTTCTCTTAGGTCCTTAACCCTGTGTAGTGTTGAACACAGACCAATAATAGTCAAAGCTTAGTAAAATCTGATCTTTCTATCTCAGGGAATGTAAAGCATTTCATCATAGGTCTGAGATTTTCTATCATCCATCTGTTAAGTGCCCTGTTTAGAATTTCATTCCATGTATGCCCACTTTTTTTTCTTTTTTTTCTGTAATAACTGAACTTTTCCAAACTTCTAAGTTGGGTCAAATTGGGAGGGAAAGCAGTGTGTGTATTTGTGAGATTTAATTTTCTTACAAAGCCAGCATATGTAGGAGTCTTAGTAGTTTTGCCACCTGTGGATTTCTTGGTCACTGCTTATAGGGGCAGTCCTTCTCGCTGTGCAGAGAAATAAGTGATATGTTCACTGATTCTACTATACATTAATTTTCATATTGTTTCCACTTTAGTCTTCACTGCCCTTATGAAATCTCTTCCAAAGCTTCAACCTTAAAAATGTTCGCTTCCAGGGTCTTCTCATAGAGGAAGTTCACCAGAGAGGGTGTCAGGTTGTGATAATGTAAGATATCCTGAAATAAATTCCAAGAGGGCTCAAGAAATGAGACAGGAAATTATATGCAACTTATAATAAATTCAAACTGTCGCATAAAATAAATATATTCATTTTGTTTCCATATGAATATACTGTGTGGGTGTCGAATTTCCCCTTCTAGCTTTTTGGACATAATCTCAATCCCTGTTTGAAGTTTGCAAATGTGTTGTTCACATTCTGCACTATATCAACAGAGCCAGATATGGAAGGAAATAAAGGAAGTAATAAGGTCTCCTACTGTTTTGATGCTGGTGTCCAATGGGTGAAATATTTATTTATTCACTTACTTACTGGTTTATCAAAATCCTGCATTTCTTTCAGTCTGAATTGTTAAATGCATGAGTTGCTCAGGGTAAACCTAAGGGCTCTTAACAATCCCAAGTGTGTCTTCTTTTATTGTAAATGTCTTTTGAGAATTTCTTGGATAGCATTTTTCATACTTCCTGTAAAGGACAGAGGATTTTCAAGTTCCTGTGGTATGTCCAATATGTCCCTTAAAGGTCCAGCTGTGTTTTAAAAACAAAATACCTGAATTAGCTGAGGGGCAGAGGGAAATACTGTAACAGAAATATGTGAAACAAAAAATTTGAGTTGCTATGGCTTTAATTGTAAAACTCTGGCAGTCCAAACATTAGCAGTCTTGTCATTCTCCAATGGGCTCAGCTACCCGTCAGTGCTGGTAAGCACTATGTTGAGATGCGGTGTCTTATCACCTTACTACAACTGGAGACTGACCTAGAAAGAAATGCATATTCTTTCTGTGTAACAAACTGGTTCAAAATGTGGATGTGTCAATTCTGTTATTTGAGTACAGCAAGGTAAAAAAAATGTTTTGATCACACGGGATTAGAGGGCAGCATGAGAGCAGAGGCAGCAGCTTATATCCTCACAAGTGTTTAGCCACTTCCATGTTGGCAGTTCAATGTAAATTCATGGGAAGGGGAATACAAAACAAAACAAAAAGCAAAACAAACAAACAAAAACAAAAAAAAAACAGAGGGAGGGGGAACCAAACCTGGTCCTTCCTTCCTGTATTCCTGCCTGCCTTCCTGCCTGCCTTCTTTCTTCTGCCCGCATACCTTCCTGCCTGCCTCTCTCCCTGTTTTTTGCATAACTATTTCCCTTTTGGTTTTCATGCCTCCACCAAGGCTTGAAGTTTCAACTCTTTATAAGGCTCCTTGTTGTTAAAATAAACACATACATAACTCCGTGAGGTAACTGAGGGGAATGGCTGACCATCAGAAGAACAAGAGGCTTCATTTGTTTTGAATAAAGCTCATAATTGCGGATGTTGTCAGAAATTGCACAAGTCTTTGGAGGGTTCTCTTCCCTTGTCTGAAGTGCCTCCTGACCTGAGTGTCATCTGCCTGTTGCAGCCTATGTCACCTTGCCTTAGTGCTGTGATCTGCTCCAGAGGAGGCTAAGTCTGAGCAAAAATATATGCTGATGCAGCAATGTCTTCTAGTTCAGACTTTCAGAGCTAGGGTTTGTAAAGCCAGATGACATGGTGTTTTGTGAGGAGGCTCATGTGGAATATTGTGATCTCTACAGAGAGTGAGGTTAGGAGGGTGAATATATGAAGATTAAGATCACTTTACTGAAAAGGAAAATTGCCAGTATAAATTTCTTCAGTGTAAATGTCTTCCTCCTTGGGAGACAAGGTGGAGCTTTCAGTGTCAGGCGTAAATTAGGCATTTTTTCTTAAAGCTGATGAGTACAGCACAGCCAGCTCTTACTTGCATTTCTCATCACTTAGAAAACACTTGGCATGCAATAGGCCTCATCACAGGTTACAATTATACTTTTTTCTGATCTGCTTTCTTTGTGCCTTGTGTTCTTTTTCCCTGCACACAGTTCTTGCTACATGGAAGACAAACCCAAAGTCCTAGAGTGCAAGATGCACTTTTGAACCCGTGCTGTTGGGTGGGTTCCGAATTCTGAAAAGTGATTTCACCTATCCTGCATGTGAACCAGTCCTGGCCTTAAAAACCCTGAGTCAATAAGGCGACAAGTCTGAGGCTGAGCCAGCTTGGACTTGCTCTGTATTGGATCACCCATGCCTGGTGTTTACACAAGCACGGCAGGATTTAAATACAGCAAAATGTTGTAACTTCAGTCTGGGAGAGCAAGAGAGAAAGCTCTTGCATTCACATTGCTCTCCTGGTGTGTTTTTACATATGGGTGAGAGGGATGAGAGATAGGACTGATCTGAGGTTTATAAGGCACTGCTATAAAATGTTACACAGAGCTCAGTGTGGACACGTAGAAGCGATATGGTGTCAGCTCCATACTGTGCCAGCAGCCCCCTTCCCCGCCCCTCCAGCTGGCTGCTGCCCTTCTGTAAGAAGAAGTGAGCTCACATTTGGCACATTTCTCCTGGGATACAGCTTCCAGTCCAGGTTTAGGAATGGCTGTTTAGCTCTTAATGTCCTGAGATGGCTGTTACTCGATTCCTCCCGGTGTTGCACAGTGGAAGCTGTGTCCTGCCATATCCACAGCCCAGCTATATGGTTTGCTTCAGGGCACTAGAAATCCCTTGGGGCTATGAGGACAGCACTGGCAATGTTCTCATCCTTCTGAGATGAATTGATGTGTGGAGATATTGATGTAAGAGATGCAGCCATGTATAACACTGAGACTACAGACACAGTGTTTTCAGGAGATCTGTGTGACACTTCATCCTGTTACTTGTGCAATAGCCATATCAGGTCAAGGAAGGGACATGAGGTTATTGCCCTCTCAATAAAACTTTGCTTTCCTTTTCAAAAGGAAAACATACTATATTTTATCTTTTTCTACCTCCTTAGTAATGAGTGTGTCTTGTTGTTAAGAATAAGAGAAGACAAAAAGAAACACAGCACTGAGAGGGCTAACACAGCAAGTTTTTACTAATGCCCCTGAACTGAGCTAGCTGTATGTGTATCAGGTGTTTTCCTTTAGGGTAAAGAAAAAGCCACCTATTGCTCTTTGCCTTTGTTCACAGGAGCAGAATAAGTCACGGGAAACTGCAAGAATATCTTGGTGAGATTTCCTCTTCAATTCTCATCAAGGTGTCTTCCCTGTTTCTTTTAACTGATGGATGCTTTGAGGCAAAGAAGAAAGAGTAAATTAAAAACTATCCAGAAAGAGATTTGGATTTTATTTGTTGTTGTTGTTGTTGTTGTTTATTCCTTTTTAAGAGACTGAAAAAATAAATCCTGGCCTATTTATCTGCACTAGCAAAATCTGAGCACAATTAACCAAAGTTCAGAATACATGCTCGCACTTCTGTGCTCCTGTGGCAGTGCCTTCCTTGGTGTTTGGAGACACTCAGATCACCCTGTGCCAGGGGTTTTCCCTAGGAAATACTCTCTTGATCCCCTCAGAAGCCTTTTGCTTTGACTTGCAAGTGAAAAGGAGGCAAAAATTCCTAAGTTAATTTCCAAGACGGTGAAGTCTGGGGCAAGTGTGATGGTGCTGCTCAGCTCACAGCTGCATCCCCAGAAGGAAACTGGTCTTATCCCTAATTCCTCCCACGGAACTGAGTAGACAGTGTTCGAGGAATAGCCACTTTCACCTCAAGATATCTGATACTCATTGCAGCTACTTTTCTTCCCAGGTGGTTTGTCAGGAAAAACAGTGCTGTAGGAGTATTTTGAACAGTTCCATAGGCATCTTTTTGACCTGGCCATATGGAGCAGCACACAGTTGTTCATGGCAGCAGTGGCACTTGTAGCCACTCAGCATCTCAGGTGCAGTAAACAACTCAGGCAGATTGGGTACAAGGGCATTTTCCCTTTTCATCTTTTAACTTCTGTGACAGCAGAACTTCCATTACTTTGGTTAGCATGTCAGGTAGGCAGGATTTTCTGGCTCTTTTGGAGGCTGGCTGGGTAGCAGATCTGGTGGCAAAAGTCCTTTTTTTGCTTTTACATGGGATACAGACAAGACAATGGGAAGACAAGCTATTTACCATACAAGCTGAACAGTGTTCATCTGTCCTGACTCTGAATCTGACCTTTGGGAAAAGAAAACAGGTTGAAGTCATTAATTGCTAAGGCTGACTTGGGGACCTCTGAAATTAAAAGATACCTGCTTGGAACTGAAGAACTGTTGTCATGGGAAATCCTAGTGCTTCCAGGGAATCATGCTGCTCAGAAGGATGAGGCTCACTTTCATAAGCCCTTTTTTCAGTATGGTACAGTTATTCTGGAAGAGTAGATGTGCTTTGGTCATACAGTACCATTTAAAATTATGTGCAACTCTTTGCCTAGATGATTAAACATTTTCTTTTTGTGCATTGCAAACTTGATATAAAATTTTCAAGATACTCACTTTGGAAAGTTTCAACAGTTAGTCAGAAGTGTCTTGCATGTTAACTTTTTTTTTTTTTTATGATGATTACCAATATTAATTCAACTGTTTATGAATTTGTTCTGCCTCGCTTTTTTTCGAAAGCCGGAGATTTCCCAACAGTTTCCCATGTGGGCTTTAATCCAGCTGTTAACTTGGATGGAATGCAATAAAGATACATAACATTGTGCAAATGAAATCTTATAAACCGTACGTTTACATTGGTTGAAGCTTTGAAATACATGTTTTTTAAAGTGTTGAGGTCACTGGCCTCATCCCCTTCTGTTACACACCTAGGGAAGTGCTGATAGCAGTTTCTTCCTAGTTCACTGCAGACAGCATTTCAGTACCGTGTGAAGCATATATTTAATCCCAGTGACAAACTAACATCAAAGGATGCTCAAGGATTACTCACAGAAGAATGTGTGGCTTGTCAAGGATTCATATATGCGTGCATTTAAATTTATCTGAAAAGTCTGGGCAGAAAGACCATTATAGAAGGAAAAATACTAATTTTCTCTCTCTAACATAATTTTTACAGTAGCTAAAGGCAAGTTTAGGCAATGGCCTCAGAGGAGCCTTGTATACTGTCACTGACACTTCATCATACCCTGAAACAGTGGGGATATGATAAGAACCAGATGATATAAATTTATTAACCAAACTCAGTGTTCATATTATTTGGGAAATAACTGGCCTAAATTCTGTTTCAATGCTGTAGTCATAGTTAAACAAGAGTTTAACTGAATTTTTCACTATCTGTATTGCTGTTTAATCTAGGAAGCACACTGGGTGCTGGAGAAAAGGACTTCAGCAGCATTTTGCTGAATGAGGAGGAAGATTGGATGCCTCAGAATCAGAGGAGAAATTAAGCCACATGATCTGCACACGCTCTTCTGTGTGACACTGACAAATAGTTGGATTCTGCAGGGATACCACTGTTCCAAACAAAATTTTAAATTTAATTCCAATATGTGATTATGATTTATTTTCTTAAGGTTGAACTTCTTTTATAGACTTCAGGACATGAACAGAGGTCTTGCTGCTCTCCATTTTTCTCCCTCTATGCACCCACACACGTGTACACATATGCTTTTGAAGCAAACCTGGATCTTATCGGGGATGTAGCTCCTTGATGTCCAGGTAGTGTTTGTGATTTAAGGATCTGTGACACTTGTATTTCAGATAGTCTAAAGGATTTCTGTGTACTGCAAGTGGAAAGGGTAGGAAACACTACTGAATATAACATGAAAGCCTGACAACTCTTTAGTAAATTCAAAAATTACTATTAAACACTGAAACTGGATTTTTTGAAGAATCAAGTTGGATGCCTAGCTCTATAAGTCTTATTTGATTATGTCAGATTACTTTTGTTTGTATTATGAGAAGTCCTTTGTTTGATTTGGTTTGATTTGTAGTTTAAAGCCCCCCCTTTTTTTTTTTTTTTAACTTCTGTAAGCATCTTCACCTGACTACCCTATCTGCTAAAAGTGATTTCATTTTTAACACATGATCCTTTTTGCTTTCTGGTTCAATAGCACAACGTGTTCTTCATGTTTCTCATTAGACAACTCCTGGGGGGTCCTCCTCCACATTCCCACGAAAGCTGAGGTGTGGGGTGGTAGGTGCAGGATCACCATCAGATTAAGATAGTAAGAGATAAGGAAGATCTGGTTTTGATTAGTGCTAGCAGATTATATAGGTCTTCAATAAGCAAATTTCTTAAGGTAGGCATTTCTGACTTGATGCTTCTGATGTCAGGGCATCCTGAGTTTTGATTGGACAAATCAATGGGTTTTCCCTGGGAAGTTCAGGCTGACATCCACTTAGAATGGACAGAAGGGATAAGGAAGGTCTTCTGATACCAGCAACAGGGCATAATGAGCCTTGATGACTGAGTTTTGCTTCTTTGACATACCCTGGCATTTTTAGAACCACAAATCTGGGATACTGCTGGCAGAGGTAAAAGCCTTTTTCTGTGGTGGAACTGTTACTTAAAGATTTAAGTGGTGCCAGCTTTACTCTTTTCAGCTTTAAGGACATATACTCCCCTCTACTTTTTATTTTCCCCCCATTTTTTATTCCTTCTCATTACTCTTTATGACAGGAATTTCACAGCTCTAAAGAAGTGTTGTAGGAGGTCTTGCACCACAGAACTCATGACTGCTGCTTTAATGTAAGATCTTAAATTTAGTTCATTTTGTCAAAAGTGGGTAGAAATTATTAACTACCAGAATAAGCTACTTTTGAAAAATCCATGCTAGACAATGAATTCTTGGCTAGTAATTGTATATATATCCTTGGAAGCTGGAATAAGTCTGTAATGGAGAGTTGTCTTCCAATTTGAAATGACTTTTTGGGTATTGTTAGAATTTCAAGCTCAAGCTTAACCATGTAGCTCGCAGGAAAGAAAACACTCTACTTTCTTTAACATTAAACATGAATGGTGTTCAAATTAATTATGTTTATTCCACTTATTAGAAGAAAACTTGTAGCCTGCTCCAGGTTGAGGTCACATGTTTTTTAGGAATATATAGGTCTTAGAGCAAATTTTGGAATGCAAGTAATAGGCTCCTGGATCTCCTCTGGGTGGAATTGCAATTTATGTCAGAAAAACTTGGACCCGTAGAATGTCTAGTTGTGCTGACGCTTATGATTTGTGGTGGGGTAAGAGTACTTTGTTCACATGAGTTTACCTTGCAACCCTTTTAAATTATGTCTTTGGGCTTTCAGCCAAGGGTGAATGATCAGATCATTCACCTCTCTGCAGTTGCTTTCCTACAAACTGGAAGCACAAACATGTATTTTAATTTTAAGAGAAGAAAACTGCAAATATTCATTTTCATTTCATAAGGATTACTCTTCAAAAATAAGTCAGGTGAAATAACCTCAGTAAGTTGTCATATCTTCTCCTATCTCAAATGTAAATCTAGAAACTGAGTCACATGTAGTCATAATCAGAATCTGATCACTTACGAAGCTTTAATTTTTACATTTACCCCTGCAATTG
>WBND01000394.1:274515-289007 GCA_013398595.1 Tychaedon coryphoeus
TAGCTTACAATGGAAAATGAACAACTCATTTGACATATTTTCCACTCTGTACTTTATGTAAATTTTAACCTGCAAAGTGTTTCTAGCCAATATTATTTCTATCTACTTTCGGAAAAAAATTACCTGCAGTAAATGTGGTATATGTGATAAATACTAAGAGATTTCTGATAAAGGATATGAAGGGAAACTCCAGACACAAACTTTATGGCTTACTGCCGTGTCTAATACTTATATATTGTAGGATAGAAAAATATAATACAATTTTCCATCCTACATAGTTTCTTTCATATTGTTATTCATGTGCTTGTAAAACTGATGTTAATATAACAAACAGCAGCCATACAGTCCAAACAATTTCCTCTGTCTGACATTTTAATATGTGATGTTGTTTAGTGAAAACCGGAAACAGCATAAGGCATTGAACCAGAGCACCAGAATAGGATATTATGTATTTTAGCTTTATCTGTGAACAGTCTCCTAGTAGCCCCATTTATTGAGTTGACTGTGTGCAAAAGTCTGCTGGAAGAAAAGACAGGCAAAGGCATCTATTGAAATAAGTGGAAAACCAGTACTTTGCTATTCCATTTCTATGGATAAAAAAATATATATTTTCGTTTTAAACGTGAGACAAGATTCTAATACCTTGTTAGTTTCATGGCCAGTTGTGATTCTGTATTCGCCTCAAAATCTGAAGTTTGAGAGATAGGAACTTAATTTTGATCACAGTATATAGTTTTCCATACTTAAAAAAATAGATGACCTTCAATATGTTGCTTTAGTGTAAACGTGAACCCAGACATGTCAGGAGATGTAGGGAATCTGAGCAATAGGTGTATTCTCTTCTCCCTCGTGAGAACTGTCTGTGTAGGTTCTGGAGGGTAAATCTTGGAATTCCAAATAGTGGTTGTAGTTGACATAGTCTTCTCTAATGTAAGAATAAACCATTTCTAGTGGACTCTCTTTGGTTCTTATACTATTCAGGAAGACCCTGAAGCTGAGGACCCGTGGAACAGGGAATAACCTCATAAATCACATAGAATTGTGTTTCATACATTACCTTACTACTGTCCCTTCAGGACACAAGCAATGCTTCCTTAAGAAATCAACCACAAACTATGACCCATTCAGACAGGGAAACCTCCAAATTTTGGGATAGAAAATAGGGAGTTAATTAGGTGTATGGCCTTTGGTAGCCAGTAGCAGTAAATCATAAATAGTAATATTTGTCCTGGAATTAACACTCGATCAAATTTGTGATAGTTTTTCATTTTTCCTGGTCTATGTGCAATTGTTAATTAAGTAAAAGGTTTAAATGATTCGTTTTTCTGCTAGGCAAGCATTTTCAGCTGCCAAGTCAGAGAGGGAGCAGGGTAAAGAAACTCATCAAAGGTTCCCAAACAAGCCTGTTCACATGAGAACTTCAAAGCTGGCAAGGCTTTGATCAAAATGTCCATCTCTGAGCGACAATTTCTTGGTCAGCACAGTTTATCTCATGTATTTGTTGTGTGTAATTTCACTGCAGCTTGAAGGAAGATACTAGATTCTTCTGGCAAACAAAAACTGGCAACACATTTAGAACAAATTGGAACAAATTAATCCTCAATATTTCTCATCCTGGAGGAATGTTTATAGTGTCTTGTGTCTTTTAGTTCTATATGAGGTGACTTTCAGAGCACCACATGAATAGAGAGAACCAAGTGCATCTGCTTTGAAGAAATGCAAAGACTAATTGCCTATTCCTAAACACCATTAATATATATAGCTGAATAAAGGAAACCGGCTTTCTTTCCAGCTTTTATTTGCCAAAGTTATGTTCGTGCTTGTGTTGTTTGTTTTGGGAACATGTTTTGTGTTAGGCCTTCACAGCTGTGATGAAAGAATGGAAAGTGTTTGTGAGAAATTCTGTATTCTTGTGTTTTACATAGCAAAAATTTCAGAGTAGTGGCTGTATAACAGTACATTTCATTAGAACAAGTGGTTTTGATTATGCTAAGGACATTATGATAGTGATGTAGATACATATGCCAGTCAGAGCATATGTAAATATATATAAATATAAGCAGACAGGGGTTGTGAAATGTATGTCGTGGTATCTCATGCTGACAGCAAGCACTGGATCACTCCAAGGGCATAATGAACACCAGGTAAATAAAATTTTATTAATTAAAGTACCAAAACTCAAAGGATTACTCTTTTCATGTTCTTTATAGACATTAACTCTTTCTGATAAAATAATTTCTGATGCTGTTGTTATTTACACAAAAGGACAGACTCCCTTTAAATGTTACTGGCTTTTGCCTCAACTTACTTGAAAGTGAACCTCCAAGATTAATTATATATTAGGTGGAGGGTGAGTATTTTTATCATTTTAGTGTTTTGCCCTTCAGATTTCCTATCTTTCTTTTTCTTTTTTTTTTTTATGAACTGCCATGAGCACCACTCATGAAAACCTGTATAGAGGAAAACCATAGACCACTCCTGTTTTTCTTGAGGGCCAAACTGCCAACACTTGAGCTCCTATAGAGAACCAAGTTTTATTAGCTATTTGCTGCTTTGGATACAGGGGTTATGAAAATACAGGTAGAGAGGCAATGCAATATGGACTTTGCCGTCTTGCTTGGAATCCAACTCTTATTTGTTGCAATCTGTTGATTGTGCAGCACTGCTGGCATTTGTCATCTAGCATAGTGATTGATAATAACTCAGATGCCTTCCATCCAGGTTTTAATAAGTGTCCATATTGACTCAAGCAAACTCAAATGAAGTAAAAATAAATAGCTGAATTAAATATCTGAAATTCATGTGCATTTATTTCCTGTGCTGGGATACATTTTCAAGTTGTAAAAGAAATTGTAAATTCCTCTATTCATTTTGTTCCCCTATACTGATCTAAAAATATTCTCTGTTTTCTGGAATTGTACTTTACACATTGATGAATACTACAGTGACAGTGATAACATTTTGCTCTGTCTAGGTTTGGCAAGAAGATAATTGTGATTCTTTTTCCTATCACCTTCCAAATTCACTATCACTTTCTTTTAAAGTTAGGCTGCATGTAGCAGAAGATAAGCATGTCCTAGAGACTTGCAAATTATTTTTGCTCATAGTAGATATGTAGTCTATTCTTCAAACTGCTTAGAAATCCTTCATGTTACTCTTATTTCTGTTTATGAAAAAACATGAAGCAGAGAATAGTTTGAGTGTATAGCAGAGTGCTGAGCTAATTAGGAAGTCCCATGGCTACTGAATCTCAACTAAAGGGCCAAAATTTTGGATCATCACCCTTACCTCTGGGAAATAATGTGAAAACTTCTGAATAAAGTGGAGGTTTTCCAACATTGAGTGAGGGTTTTATATATAGTAGCAGAAGAAAGTCAACATTAGCGTTTTCCTGACAAATTTCCCTCCTTATAAAAGTGTCCAAGATTTTAAAAAAGCAAAACAAGACCAAAAAAACATTAATAGGGCAAAACAAACAGACAAGGGAAAGCACATATTAAAAAAAAAAAAAAAAAAAAGATGTAACAAACGTGAGAAAGTTAATCCCAGCATTATTCTTACTCTTGATACTCTCTGTGTTACTGATTGGAACATATTTTTCTTTCCTTTTGAAATACCTCCCTTTCTTCCTTCACCTGATGGCTGCCTTTTGGTAATGCAAGTGAACCACAAATATGAAATCGCCTTTCTGCTATCTCGGCCTGCTAAATTAGCTGAAGTGATTCACTTGTTTAGTTGTTCAGCCCATTGCCATTGCATTCTGCAGAGTGAAAACAACAGATCTGCATAAATGACTCTCAGCTTTATTGTCAATTGACTTGGTTCATAAAATAGCAACCCAGACCTACCTTTGAAGGTTAGGTTTAGTAAACTAGCTAAAATAGCTAAAACTGGGTCAACTTTATGATGTATGCATTTTTCATAAGACAGGGCCTAAAATAAATTAGATTTTTTTTCATTAAGGAGTAATATTTTCTAATTTTGATCACACATATTATTGATTTACAAACCAAACATCCATTGGTTTCTGTTTGTCAGATGATGGAACATGTTATTCATGTTAGTTCAAAGTTAAATAAGATAATAAGAAACTATTAATAGCATTTCTGACTGGCATTGAAAACAAGATACATTAAATACTGGATATTTGAAAAAATACTAAGTTTTATCTATATACAACTTCGATACCAAACTATTGGCTACTGTTACTGCTTCACGAATGAATTTAGAATGTAGTCCCATCAAGTGTCTGTGACCCTTCTTTTCAGACTGCATTCAAAGTCATCTGGCTCAGGGGCTTTGATTCCCAGAGATTCTGAAGTTTTTCAGTTCATCAAAAACGATCCTTTAAACTTTCTGAGTGAAAATGACAATGGTGTGGTTATGTAGATTAGGAATTGCTTCTTTACTAGATAGAAGCTGACATGTATTGTTGTAATTATTGTGTGATGATACAAATGCAGTCTGCTCTATCCTGGCACTACTAAATAAGCCAGATTAGGCTTTTAAACATTTATGGAATGTTCCTATATTGGTCAAAATAATCAGTTTAGGTACTGTAGGGTTTTATGACCTTGAGAATGAGCCCTTTTCTAGTTCAAGATCTGCAGAATAAAGAGCTAAATATTTGTGCACAAATGCTATCAAAGTTATTGAATGCATCCCCAAAAATAAATTCTGTTGAAGTATTCCACATCATTCATAAAGGGTACAGTCAATGTCAGAAAATTCTTGGGTGACCTGCACTATGAAATTATGTAGGAGACTGTTTCTCATTACCTTGTTTAAAACTGTATCTGTATACTAGTGTAGTATATTGCTTCCTTCAAAGATCTACAGAATACTTTAATTGCTGGTTTTTTCTGCTTCAGTTGATACTTCTAGATGTTTTACTCTGTAAAGGACATCCTCCATGATATGGTGTATGATTCCAAATAGCTGGAAGAAATTTTTAGTTTCTTTAGTTTTTAGGTGCTTCTAGCAAAGTCTGTGCCACCTAGCAGCATTTAAAAAGGAATTTATTTTTCTATTTATCTGCCATTAATGAAATCTGTAATTATAAAAAGTTTGAAACCATTTTCTGGTTTGATTTCATGAAGAACTTTTCCAAATTTTTAAGAGAGACTACAGCTCTCTTTCTAATGGCAGAAGCAGCAAGCAACATACCTGAGTCAACATGTCAGCAGTGTAAGAAGCTGCAAATTTCATGCAGTGTAAATCAGCACTGTGATCTGTGCAGTGACTACTGGTGGTCTTCAGAAAACCAGTCAGACACACTCTGCTGGCTGTCCTAAGTTCTGGCTCAGTACCTTACTGAAGTATCTAAAATTATAGAAAATGCTTTCCTAGTGTTGTTTTCTTGTGGAATCCCTTGCTAGACCTGACACAGAGATGTTATGTATTGATGTTTTGGGTGGGAAACTGGTGTGTAGTAGAATGAACAGTACTCAGCATTGTATGTAAGGTGAGTGATGGATATGGTCTCCATAAGTGCATCTGTCTGTTGAGAAGTAGCCTACCGAACAAAACTGTCTATGGAGCCCTCACTCAGATGATATACTGTTCATATGTCCAGGTTCACTGGAAGAGCTCTCAGCTGTTCATAAATCCTTCAATAAATCTGTTCCTGGGCTTAAATTAAAAAGAATTAAATCAGTCAGGCCTTTGCATGGTGTAGAGTTTTTGTAAGCCTTAATTCCTATAAGAAACTGAAGATGTGATTCTCTAAAGACCCAAGCACCAGACTGTACATAAGAAATTTCAGCGGAGGTGAGCTAACACACGATTTAGATGTTGGTGCAAACTCCCTCAGAGAGTGGAGAACTTGTGATCTTGTTCAGCATGTTTGTTTTATAAAGACCAGCTGCAAAACCTGGTTCCTGCTCTAATTTCTAGAATGTTCAGGTTTGGGGTGTTAGTACATTTGGGCCTGCATTATGTTCTATCTGGTATATTTGTGATACAGCACAACAGGTGAGATTTTATACTCTAATTCTTTCCACTTGGGTAGTGAAGAGACTTCTCATCCTTGTTTTGCTGAAAGGATTTTTAAATTATTGTTTTTGCTTTTATGCCTTCCTTGCGTAGTGAAAAACATTCACACTGTAATTGCTTTCTGTATATCTGCAACACATGTTGTATGTGCAAATCTAAAATTAAATACACTTCTTAAAATATTCTTATATAAAAAATATACTGCAGTGATGAAAACATATGTGAAACTAACTGCTGAAAATAAACAGCATCCTGAAAGCACTCTGACAGCTTTCCTTTTGTATTTTCCATTTTTTTCTTAAATTGGATCTTCATTATTTTAAGTGAACTAGCCAGTCATGTTTTTCTGAATTTAGGGAGTGTTATTATGCCAGATGTTACTTAGGAAACAACCATCAGTGACTTGGAATGTGACAAATAAAAACTGAGGAATAAAAATTTACCAGGATACTGTTCAAAATGTATTAAAATCTTTACTAAATTCTAATAAAAAGACACCTACTAATCAATGAGATAGCTGGCCTTGTTATATAAGGAAATTTAGTTCAACATGACTTTCCTCTTGTGAACCCATCTGTAACCTTCACATTCCCAGTCTTTCTTCGCAGGAGAGGTGTTCCACCCCACTAATTATTTTTGTGACCTGAATCTGCTCGCACAGCTCAGGTTCTGTCTGTTGCTGGGGACACAGACCTGAACACAACACTCCTGATGGGGTCTCATGAGAGCATAGTGGAGGGAGAGAATCATCTCCCTTGACTGGTAGCTGCACTTCACTTTATGCAGCCCAGGATAAAACTGGCTTTCTGGACTGCAAGTGCACACTGTCAGCTCATATTTAATTTTTCATCCACCAGTACCCCAAGCCCTTCTCTGCTCTTGGTCAGTTCATCATTCAGTCTGTATTTCTACCAGAGATTCCTCCCATGCAGGCTCTTGTGCCTGGCCTTGTTGAGGTGCACATGGGGCCATTGATGCTAAGTACAATATCATTTTCGTCAGAATTATTGATTGCCTAATACCAAGGTTGTGAAAAACATTATTTATTAAAAAGTTGGCCTTTTGTGGCTCCAGATCAGTACACATGTTTTTATTTGCCTTGCTGGTTTTCTGCATTTAGTGACTGAAGTTAGTATTTTGCCTCCTTGGTTGTTTGTTTTTTTGACTGCAGAAGAAAGAAAATTCATATGATCTGTAACTAAACTTGCCAGGGAAATTTGGCTTGTGCATCCATGCTCACTTTTCTTGTCTCAAAGTTAACTATTTATGTACCTATTCTAGTGTTTCACATTTCAACAATATGCAGGAACTTGTAGGAGACAGTCTTCAAAACATAGAGAATAAAATATTTCTACAGATGCATGGCAAAACATACCAGTGGATCTCAACAACCCACAGTGGCAGGCAAAGTGTTGTGAACAAAAGGGCATGGAAAAATCTTTTTAAATCTTTGCAAATTATTGTTGTTTGAATGATTTAGACATGAGTTTAGCAGGCCCTACCAAATAGTTTCAAAAAGTGAACTCCTTAAAGTCAGTGCAGACCTGATGCATCTCTCTTGTTCATAACAATTTGGTGTTCAGGGCCTTCTTTCTCATTTCCTTTATAGGAGAAGGAAAGAGTAAGAGAGACTGACTATTCCTCAGAGAAGCGCAAACATAGAAATTGCACTGAGGATGACAGGGGGTCGTAACAATGTGCCACATTTGGGAAAGTGGTGGGAGCAGCAGGGTGAAGAGAGGGAGATGCACGGTGGTGTTTTTCCTGCATGTGTAGCCTGGCTTCATGCCACAGCCTGCCTAAGATCTCATGGGAAAAGACAGACCCACGGCATGCTTATCTCACAAGTACAGTGCAGAAACCAGAATCTGTCCCAGAAAAGTGGCTATCAAGGGGTGTGAAAATAAAATAGTGGGGATTATTCAGCATTGCATCAGCTTCCAAAGCCTGTAGTGAACAGCTGCATCAAAATTCATATGACAAAAATAAACCACCCATGGCCCATAGTTGCTTATTTATGTACAGACTTGTCTCTTAAGAAAAGCAATTCAAATTCTGATGACTGCTGAGAGTGGCAGGAGTTGATGAGGTCCTCCTCTGAAAATCTCTTTGATAGTCCTTGGTAATTACAGATAAAGGCAGCTTTGGCAGGGGGTTGCTATTCTTTCTGGCATGGATTTTTGCAAGGCTTCTAGCTCTAGCTGAGCACAAATACACATCTACTTGAGATCTTTGAGGGGGGAGTAGAACTAAGTCTCTCTATAAACTGGAGCCTGGAGAAATAAATACCAGGGGTTTGGGTTGTTTACATTAAGAGAAGTGAATATTTTAATATATTAGAAGTTGTTAACCTCTTTCAGAAACTTTACTGGAAACAAGTGACTAAGTTTAAGGAATGAAACGTGATTCCCAGCAGCTTGCTTTTCTTTCATATTCACATGATAATAATTCCCTGTCAAGCCAAACCCTCAGCTACCTTTTTCCACTGAAAAATCCCCTGCAGTGTAGATAACAGAGAAGGCTAGATGTACTGCTTACTTCTCCCACCCTTTCTGTGCTCTTCAAGATGAACTTGGCATTTTGGTTGACTTCTGAGTTTTCCTACTGGCTGTGTGTACTCCTTGTTGGTAGGAGATGTCATTTATATCCTGCAGAGATCAGAGGATAAGTGACGACTGTATCTCACAACGTGGGCTCAGTAATCTGCCATGATCCTTCCTTGCATGTTAAAGGCTCAGTGCTGTGGAATTCTGCAAAGTGTCCATGCTGAGATATGCGTGTAAATCCCGTGAGTTTGAATTCCAAAATAGTTGCTTGTACTTAAGAGAAGCTGGAATGCTGTCCTGAGGTAGGGTGGATCTGAAACACAAACTACTATGCAAATCTATTGTGAAAATATATCATCTAAGGTGGAAAGCTGTTTACCTGCTTTTGACTGATGGGTGATAACTAGGAAATAAGTGAGTTTAAATAGCCAAACGCCAAAGTATGGTCTTGTTGAAGAAACAAGGGGAATTTCCAAGAGTGTTTCCTAGTCTTCATGAATCATAAGAGCACTAGCTGCATCCAGGACTGCACATTTTATCTGAACATCCCTGGCCGTTAGCCGCAAGAAGAAAAATGGAAGAAAAGAATGGAATAGTTGTTTTGTCATATGTCTAATGAAATAACCTATTCTTTTCCCTAATGCAGAGAATAAGTGAAAAGTAAGTGGGTTTTGGGTTTTTTTTATTTCAAAAAAGATAATATGAAGAAACCGTGAAAAGAAGAAGAAACTGAGAGATAGCTGATGGAAGGGATGCTAAAGTTTTCCTGCAAGTTCAGTGGTTCTAAGATTAATCAGTTACAGTATTTGAAATTGTGCTAATAGCGAGTATGTGTGAAGCAAAGTAATGTCTGAGAGGCTGTGTGCATTTCTGAGAAACCCATGGGGTAGGTATCAAGCTTGATGAACAAGATATTCAAGTGTAGTAAATGAGGCCTGAACGAGGGCTGCCTGCATTCTGCATAATATGCGTTTTTATTTGCTATTTTATCTGCCATTAGCAAGATAACTTTATTGAATGCAATATGAACAGGTTTCCACACTATTTTTCCAAGTTTGCCTGTATTGATTTGGAATTGCTGGAATAGTGTGTGGGGGAGGAGGTGTTGCTTGGGCATTTTGTTGTTACTGGGTTTTTTAGTTGGGTTTTTTGGTTCGTTGTCTGTTATGAATATCGATTTTATTATCGTACTGCCAAAACCAATTTTTTTTCTACTGCTGGATACTATTGGAACATTTTCACTTCTGTGCAAGGTTGTAAAGATCAGAAATCATTGGAATTAAATATATAATGATTAAATATATAAAATCATTAAATTACTGGTAGTGATAGTGATCAGTGATATTTCTGTTATGCTTTTAATGTAATTTTATATGCCAAATGCTACACAACCAAATGGATTATCTTTCCACTTAGATTTATTCTGAAAATGTGATGAGGTTTATTTACATGTTTGTCTTCTCTTGTGATCATTTAGACAACAGTGGTATGTAAATGAATACTGGATGAATTTCACAATGAAGCCTTGTGGATAATGAAGACAGAGAGGATGAGTTCAGTGACTTGAAGGAAACTTGTTCCATTTATTTTAGAGTTAACTCAGTATGGGAAAAGTTTCTCTGCTTTAAAACAAACAAAAAAAAAAGGTAGAAACAAAACAATGCAGATTCTGCTGTCCTTTCCCTTGGATAGTTTGAAATGGTTTGGATTTTAAAAATCAGGCTTGGCCGGCATTTATTCCTGAAGGAATGTGTGCTTGTTAAATCCTGGCTGAAAAAAAGAAGGGGGGAGGAGAGAAAGTTGTGAAATTAAGAAATTAGAAAGGTTAGGAATTCTATTCTTTTGAAGGATATATTTTAAAAGCCAAACCCTGCATTCTGATTTGCATGAGGGCCTTGGCAGAGAATACTGTCTGAACTCATAAAACACGTGGAACTTCACCTCAGGTCAAAGGCTCAGAGTACATGCTGCTGAGTGCTAGAGAGGTATCCGGCTGTTGACCTTTCTTCTGGGAGCCCTGCCAGCATCCGGGCTGGTACGGGTCTGCTGTGGGACAAAAGGAGGAGAGCCATGGAGAGCACACACCAGGGTATGTGCTCTCCTTGGCCTCGCTGCACCCAGTGCCCTTTGAATGCTGTTCTGCACCAGCAGAACCCCCGGACTTTATGCTCTCCTTCTTCCCTCCTGCCAGATTGGGAAAAAGCTATGTCATGCTAGCCTGAAAGAGAGTGAACCTAAACTGAAAGAGAGTAGGTTTAAGTTAAATATTATGAAGAAATTTTTTAATGTGAGAGTGGTGAGGCACTGAAACAAGTTGTCAAGAGAAGCTTTGGACGTCTCATCCTCAGAAGTGTCCAAGGCCAGGTTGAATGGGGCTCTGAGCAATCTGGTCTAAGAGAAAGGTGTCCTGTCAATGACAGTGCGATTGGAAATAGATGGTCTCCTCCAACCCAGACTGTACTATAAGTTCATGCTGCTGCAGGCATAGTTCCTTCATCCCACTGCCCATTTGTTCCCCAGAAGACAAAGCCTGCCTATGCAGACTGTGCCAGTTCTAGAGTGTGTGCCCAGATAGACAGATATCTACGCGCTTGTGAAATCATTAGGAATTGCTTGGACAATTATTCATGTCATTCAAATATTATTTTCCAGCTAAGATCTGTATTCTCTCTTCTAATCTCATTTAAAAACTGATGCTACCTTCTAGAAAGTAATTTTTAAAGCGAAGGTAGGAAACTAAGGAGTTTTAGATTTCACACCTCAATAGGGACACGTAACCCTTTACTTTGGGGAAGAGGGTTGGTGGGGGACTAGGTGGCTAGAGATACACATGGAGAAGTTAATGACATAGTAAGCATTATGTGTTGGCTTTTTCTATTCAGTTATTTATTTGTTGGCTTTTTCTATTAAGTTATTAATGTTTTTGGGTTTGTTTTTGATTTTTGGACACAGGGCCTGTGAAGGGCGAAACATCCGGTACAGGACATGCAGCAATGTGGTAAGTGAAGTACAGCTTTGATGTGATACAAATCATCACATATGATAATCACGTCCAAGTTACTGCAAATAGTTTGGTAAAGTGATAGTGAGAATATTGTAGCTGTCTAAACTACTTTCGTACCACAGACAAGCCTTTGTCAGTTCTTGAAAAGTGGAGAGCTTACAGTGTAGCCATGCTAAAACTGTTTGGAAGGAATTGCAGTCACAGCCACCACGAGTAGAGAGCTGGTGAAACTTCAGAGTTGTTCTTTACAATCTCCCTTGCAGAATCACAACATACTTTGTTCCCAGTAGTACTTTGATAACCAGCTGGTTCATGTTGGGTAGTCTGTGAGGCTGGAGGATTAAGCTGTTAAGAATTGAAAACAAGTTAGTAGAAAATACATGATTCTATAGATTTCTGTTCATTTGTGCCCTCACAGAATTTTAATTCTGTTGTGTGTCTTAGAAAATCAGTTTTACCTAGTTGTACCAGTGTTTTGGCATTTCCAAAGGCTCTTGCTGGGTTTTTTTTGGGTTTGGGGTTTTTTTTTGTATGTGGCAAATACAGTCTTCAATACAATAAAGTAAGAAACTTCAACTTCTGTCTCAACAAAGTGAAAGTGTGTTTTCACTGGTGAAAATTGAAATAGAGGCTTTCATATGGAAAGTTTTATTGGGTGCCAAGAATAGTAAAGGCTCTCAAGTTACATGGAGAAATGTCAGTTTTACCAGTAAAGATGGAAAATAAAATCAAACGTACACGAGGCCAAGCTTTCTCATGCCTGATAGGGACATATTCAGGAGCCTTTCAATACATGCTTTGTTTAAAAAGTTTAAAAGTTTAACATTAAAGAAAGGAATATATTTGCTTATTTTAGCTTATCTTTTCTTCCATAGAACATAGTTCATAATGAAAGAAACTGCTTCTGAGTTGTAATCTCCAATGCAGTAAGATTTCTCTCAGTTCTTTAGGAATTTGGCTTTGATAATCCCTGTGCACCCCTTCCAATTCAGAATATTCTGTGATTCCTCTGAAATTTGTTCTGATTGTATTTTTTGAATTCCTGAAATCTCATCAGTCTAGCCTTCACTTTCCCTAGCTGACAGCTACTGGTGTAGTTAATACGTAGATTTGCTGGCAGATTAGCAGTCCAGTATTCCTCTGAGGAACTTAGGCTGCACCACATCTGTGTAAGGAATGGGAAGTTTGATTTGTGCTGGTCAAGTTGCAGGCCATAGCTCTGCTATACAACACAAAAAGGAAAAAAAAAATGGAGAAAAAAAAGGAAATAAACAAAGAGATACTGTTAAAGACTAATTGGACTACAATTAAACACGTTTTGTTTTGGTTGGGCTTTGCATGCACGTTGTGACAGTCCCTTTCTGTGCCTGGTCTGCCCTTCCTTATGTTAAGAGCAGAGTACATCCTGCTCTGCTGCCATTGGATGCTCCTGGATTACTCTGATGGAAGGCTGGGGCTTTAGCTGGGTTGCAACCCTTATTTTGGAATCACTGAGTTTCCAGGATAAGGAATATTTCTTTAGATGTTATTTTTAGCTTTAGTTCTGCTTTGCAAATGTGCACCTGAACAGTTTTCTTTCAAAACAAAACCTTGCATAGTTTTGCAGGCAGTTCCTTTACATATCTTGTGTTTAGCAATACGAGCTCCAGCAGTGAGGCATACAGCTGCAGAATTCAATTATTTCTTACCAAATAATCCAAAATGAAGCCTTCAAGCTTTCAGCTTTACTATGATGAAATCAGTGACAGTTTTTCCACTGAAATATGAAGACCCAGGATTGCTTTTATGATTTATAACCATTTGGAGGGGTACTGTAAAGAATGGCTTGTGAGTGTAAATCCAAAGCTATTTACGAACCTCAGACTTGCATCTCTAAAATCCATTCTGTAACAGAATTGTGCAGCTGTAACACTGAAATACTCTTTGTCTCTTTCAGAATAGTAAAAGAAAAAAAAAACCAACCAAATTAAATCAAGTACTTTGTCATTAATGAAGTCTGCTCTTTTGTCTCCACAATCCAAGCCTGCATACACACAAATTGGATCTTGGAAACAACTCATTAAGCTCATAATGTGTTGTGAAATTCTGCACTAGAAGAGGTCCACAATATTGTGTGTACTTGTGTTAACTCAGATTTCGCCTTTAAACATTTTATCCAAAAATGACACTGAAAATCCAGAGGGTGGAAATTCCAGGATTATGAAACTTATGTTTTCATCTGTTACCTGACAGTCTTTAAAGGCAAAAAAGATCAAATCCCCCCTTTCCAAGCTTTCATTACCATTGTCTTGTGCATAGCATTGAGGAATGATGTTCATAAAATAACCAGTGGGTTGTTGCTTTTTTTTTTTTTTTTTGCAAGCTTTCTGTGAACTGACATGTTTTTTAATGACCATTCTCTTGCAGGAATGGATGGGTAGTCACATATACTAAAAGCAAATTATTTGAAATGTGAAATTGGAGAATTGGAAGAATAGTTTTGGAGTCTGGCAATGAACACGTTTTATAGGCTCTATCATTTGCAAGATTTTGCTACAGCTGGTTTTAATTCATCCTGAAATTAAATTACAGAAGGGGAAAAAAAGTGAGATAAAGAAAAAGAGAGGCAAGGGGAAGGAGTGGCATGCCTGTTTTCCCAGTGACCTATATTAATTATTCCAGAGGTGCTGAATAATTTTGCATAATAAAGACTGCAGGAAAGACTGATACTGCTGTCCATAAAGCTTCTGAACAGTTCTTAAAATAATAAATCCCGTCCAGTATATTTGCCACTTGCATTGCCTGTTGTTGATCAGAAACTGGAAAGATTATGGGTATGAAGCCACATGTGTAAATAGTAAAAAAAGGAATGAGAGAATCTGAAGATGATTTAGGGTTGAATTGCATCTGCTTTTTTTCTTCTTACTATTCACATTGACTTAAGCATATTTCCAGCCATTTTAGAATAT
>WBND01000394.1:289469-302457 GCA_013398595.1 Tychaedon coryphoeus
AAAAAAAAACAGAGAGAGAAAGAAAAAGAAAAAAAATACGAGACTGCACTAAAGCTGCACAACATTACTAACTCTTTCAGCAAGGTTCCTGTTAAGCCTAAGATAAAGTTTGTAGATTGTAGATCCCATTAATCAGGCAACCAAAGCTTCTAAACACCACCTGCAACTCTTTTTATGTATACCTTACTTTCTTCACTTGGCTGAAATACCAGCTGTAATGTCATCCCCCATTTTTGGCTTGCATTCAGACAAGCTGCTTCCATCCCTGTTTCTTATCAGCTCATGCTGCATTTTGTATACACCAGCACCAGTGGTGTTCATCTTACTTTCTGCAAAATAACACTATCTTCTTTCCATGCTCTAAACTCCAGCCTGGAAAGTGTCAAACCAAAACCTCCATATAAGTACATAATTCTTAGAAGCACTGGCTTATGTGTATGAGAAGTATCATCACCAAGTAGATATTATCAGACCTACAAGAATGATTAGCAGCTTTGTACCCAGTGGTGATTAGAAATGCCATTTTGCAATTAAATCAGCCCGTTTACATTTTGCAGTAAAATGTTTTTTTTAATTAAGTAAATGATAGGCACTACACATATCTCCTTACTAACACACAATATATTTAATGTCAATTTACTTTTTCAATTGACATTGAAATTCTTCCAAACTCAGATAATTAATTGTGAGTTAATTGTGAATTAAATACGGTCTGTCCTTCAAACTGCTGGACTTTAATAACTTCCATCTTATTTTTGATTGGCTGCATTTTAAAACCTCAGTGTGTCATGTAGAAATTATGTTTTCATACTTGGCAACAAGTGCTTTTATTATCTAGCAAATTGCAGAAGCTTGGACTTTCAGATTTGCAATCTTCTCAGCAAGCAGAACTGTGAATCTGTGACAATTAAAAAACAGAACAAAAAACCCCCACGTTATATCCAGTTAATGTAAATGTATAAAGAAACTTTGTAGCCCAAATAACCTGAATTGCTTCACTTACAGTAATATTTCATGACTTCTCAGCTCTCTGGGTAAATCACAGTCTTAAATTCCGTATTTCTAACAATTATTTTTTAAAAATTTGAACAGCTCATTTTTGAGCTGTTGGATAATATGGCACCCTCAATGCCTTTAGAAAAGTATGCTTTAATATTATGTTCTTACACTATTTTTGACTGAAGTTCTTGGAAGTTTTCATGCTGAAATTAAACTTACTGTATCTAATTTAAACACTTGCTTTAATATTTAAAAGAGATGGACAAAAAAGAAAAAGAAATGAAAATTACATGGAAGGCTGCATATTGAACTATTTGCCAAAACGAAAACATAACTTCCGAAAAAGCATTTTTGGGTGAAAAAATCGCTTTATAAATATTTAAAACGATAAATATGAATGGAAGTTTGCATTTATAGTTGACTGACAATTTTAGCTCTCATCTCCATGCTATGTTTATTTCACACAGAGAACATTTGCTGATATTTCCCCATTTTCTTTGTTTCTATTATTTGTCTTAAGCTTCCCTCTGTCAGATAGTGCAATCTTTTGGGGTTCTTAGAGGGAGCTTTAGTATGAGCCCCTCTCAATCTAAGCAACTAAGTATGATCCTAAGTTATTGGGAGTAGCCTATTGAAAAATCTGGCTGCAAGAAAGATGATTCAAGCAGGGCACTCGACAAGGCTTCAAGGCTGAGTGAAGTTTCTGTTAAATCCCTAGATCTCTTAAGTCTCTGTATTTTTATCTCTGTGTTTTTTGGTCTTAGACAAGCCCCTACTTGAGGACTTCAGGTTTTCTTTCTCAGTGGGGAAATTGGTGTAGCTGAAACACCGTGAGTACTTCATGGAACTGGTTCAATAAGCTGTTCTGTCAGATGCTGCACAGAGTAGTCCAGTTGTTAGGCATTTTTTGCACCGAGGAAAAGCTCCAGGTATAGTAAATCATTCTTGGCCTCTGCAAATATACAAGCACATGTATTGTAAACTGTTTTAAAGTTCCTCAACTGTTTCCACCTATAGCTGCTCAGATAGGATCTTCTACATTTCACCCACTAAGTAAACTGTAAAAAGGCTGACCCTCTTTTGTCCTGTGAAATCTGATCTACCTATCACCATCAAGGGACATCTGGGATTCATCTTATCTTTTCCACTGGATTGTTGATTAATGGAAATTGTTTTGAATGGGATTCAAACATGGCAAAACTCCATGGACCTTATGAATTACAATAGGGTAAAATAGGAGGTCAAGTTAAAAAAAAAAAAAAAAAGAAAATGGATGTGAGGAAGAAAATTAAGCCATAATAATATGGGCCACATTACATGCCTAGAAAGTGAGGATGAAACTCCTGCATATATTTTAGAATGGGTTTTAAAGACCAAAGGGGTTTCTGATCACCTTTAAAATTATATATATTTTCATTGCAGTACAGGAAATCTTGACCTGACAGGATGAATAGAGATTATAGGTATCCAGCACAGGCTCAGTGTTTCAGTAATATCTCATGAGCCTTCCTGAGCTAAAGGCCATAAAAGACCCGCCTAGGACTCACAATTAAAAAGGAGGAACAGTTGTTTCCTATTCTCTGGAATTTTTTTGTCCCTAAAAAGCCTTAATGAATAGGAAGTTTGAAGATAAATGAAATTACTTACATGAAACTTTCAAGTTTATTAGTTCTTTCTGATTCTTTAAGGAGTGCAATGGCAGCAGTTCCTCATATCTGCAGGGGCCCATAGATAATTTACAATAGAAAACAACACTGGTAAGACTTGACTGTAGTACTAAAATTGGAATAACCTGGAGCAGGACTGTAGAAGTTTTGTGGCCAGATACCAGAGCTGTCACATGTTCCAAGCCAAATACAAGCCATGCAGATGTGGTTAGCAAAATTCCTCACAGAGCTACATGGCCCATGCAGAGATGCACTGCCTCGAGTGCACTGCTCCGCTGGCTTGGCCCATTACTTCTGGCTGTCTCAAAGTCTCTGTCAATCTGTTGTTGTGCAGGTAGACAGCTGCTTATTGTTACACAGCTCCCAGAATCAGACCCTCAGCTGGAGGAGCATGTTAACTTCACTCAGGCCAATGGAGCAGTGCTAGCTGGCAGCTGTAGGGGTCCCCTTCCCCTAAACAGCCATGCAAGTACCAAAAGCAGGTTGTTTTTTTTCAAGAAGACTTTTTGGATTTAGTCTATAGTTTCTCTTGTCCAGGAGCCAGCACTGCAGATATAAGGCACAGCAAGACTGCCTCAAAACAGTGGCCTCATCTAAAGGTATGCAAAGCATTTAGAAGAAAATAGCAATTTATTGCTTAAAAATATATGTAAAAACCACTGGTTTTGCCTTATCTTCTGTTTCAGCAACTAGAATACTTATTTGTAGGCTGAGAACTTATATCTGGCTTTGATCATGTGTTTGCACAAATGTCAGCAAGAGGCTCTGATCCCCACCGACATATAATACAAACAAAAAAAAAATAAAATTAAAAAAATTAGATGTGCAAAGTTTTGTACAGTTCCTATATTCTTGGTCTCCGTGACCTGCTTCTAAAAAATAAATATTCAGAATTCAGACCACAAATTTTCTCAACACTGTCACAAAAAATATACAGTTTTGAAGGTATTATATATGTACATATGAGTACTTGTGGTTTCTTAACCAGAGGGGAAGATCCTTCCTGAGGGAAAGGCATCTCCTACCCCTTCAGGTAAATTTAGGATTCAGGATTTCAGCAGGAGAAAAGTTACTGTACCGGGTTGTGACCCTTTTAACATCTGTGTGCCAAGATAAGTATGTGTTTCTGTGTTTCTGACTGCTTGCATGTACTCTTTAATCGCTTCAAGTTTCACATGAAAACTTTTTTGAACACAAGCTCTGCTGTTTAAATCCATTGTTTTTATTTTGACCACAATATCAAAGACGAAGTATTTAACATCAGTCCTGGTCACCTGCTGCGTCCTGAAGGCTTGTTATGTTGAAGAACGTTTTTATTTCTTTGATTTAGTAGTAAAATCCAACACAACAAACATAGTATTGAGTTCTGTACAAAGCAGAATTATGAATTCTGTGTGCCGTGTGCTTTATTGGGCCTTTTTCTCTTTGTAAAAATAAAGCTGTTACAAGCCAGGAAGTTCTGAAGGTAGAGCCAAGCTTGAACCAAACAAGAGAGTTGGCTTCAATTTCTGCAACCGAGCCTTGGCTTGGGTATCTGCCAAGCCAATAGACCTGACTGTATTCATTTACAGACAGAAAAATTCAGAGAAGGGTAGGCACCAGAAGATTTTGTGGTAGGAAATAAGGCCACTGTGTTCTTCTTTTCTTGTTTGAAAATAGAACTAAACCAGATCATGGGTCAAGCAGTAACTGTCTTGTTCATTCTTTGTATAAGAGCAGAACATAAAGACCACTTTTTCTCTAATTACAGAGCTGCAGAGGAATAATGAATTTCCCACATATTTTTCTGCTTGCTTCAGTGTCCAAACTTTGTCCTGTATCAAAAGTTTGCCCAGATCATAAAAAGAGCCTAACTGCTCCTCAGTTTTTCTTTCTATTTTAAGTCTAACTGAAATACTTGCAGCATTTTACTTTTTTTAAAAAAATCTTCTGTAATATATTGATAGAAAAACTGTCTTTTGAGTTCTCCAGCAGTAAAATAGCAATTACAGGTTTGGACTTTCAACCTCCACCTTAAAAAAGGAAGAATGAGCTCTGGGTTATTGCTCTTTGCAACATATTTTTCTAGAGTTAGATTTAACCCACATCCTTTTTTGCTCTTATGCCTTAATCCATTGAACCTTTTCTAACGGGAAGTCAGTTACCTTCTACTTAGATCACAGAACTTTTGACTGGAGTTTGACCCTTTACTTTTGGGGTGCATCAAACTCAAATACAAAGTGAATTAATTGAAGATTTGTTCACATGGTACAAAGAAAATTAGATGAAAATCTGTGGCTAAGGCCACAGATGGAATATGTATGTAGTTTACAACAAGAAAGGTGTGGAGTGTTGTGATCCAAGATTATTCAACATTCAAACAAAATAGCCATAATAACATTCCAACAGTGAATGAGAGTCCAGAATGGCTAACCTAGGTTTAAGCCAAGGGCTTACAAACGACAAATTCATAGCCAAGATCCTGCTATTTCTTTAAGAGGAGATTTGAAAGCTTAAGTTTTTAATACAGATTTTATTTTATATTTTAATAATAAAAAATTATCCATTAATGTCACAAAGTGACATGCAGCCTCCATATCTTTCATATCCAAAGCTGTAATAATTTTCCCTTTTAAAAAAATCCAGAAAACTGTCAGTAAATTAAGGGGTAAAAAAGGTCTGAGAAACTTAGGTGATTGTTTAAATCCAAGAAGAGATATTTTCCCTCAACAGCAATAAGACTTTTCTGGCTGGGAGCATAAGAAATCTGTGAATAAGGTTGTCATTAATGATTCTCTGATAGGAAAGAGTAGTTTGAGGGCAAACAGAGAACACGAATATCCTGTATTGTCTAGTTATGTGGTTGTGTGTACACCAAAAGCTTTTCCTACCAAGTCTATAATAAACATTTAGGATTGTCTATGATTTAGGATTTAAAAAATCCTATAATCTCCAAGCAGAGGTTGTAACAACTGTTCATTTCATCTGGTATTTTACCAGATGTCATCCAGGAGCAGATCTCCTTACGGCAGTAAGGTGGAGGACTCTGCAATCTTAATAATCTGAGGCAGTCATGTTGCCAGCATTTGCTTTTTTTCTGTCTCAGCTCTTATGATGTTTAATGTTTTTCATAAAGCTTAGCTCCTGTTCCTGTAATTATGTGAGAAATTCAAGTTACTTCTAAGAAAACCCTAGTGAGTCCCTAGCCTTTGTGGTTGCTTGCACAAGAAGACTTGAAATATCATTCTTCAAGGATCAAATACTGGAAAGGAAATAAAAAGAGCTCATGTTTATTTTGCCTGAAGACCCATGATTTTAAAGCTCTTCTTGCTCTCTTGAGAACCTGTCTAATGTTCTTCAATGCTAAGTGGCAGCAAGAAAGTGTATGTGGGTAAGAAAAGCCTAAAATTCTTGTCAACAAGGTACTTTATGCAGTATGAGTGGTCTTTGGTTTTTATATCAGCTAGACTGAGTTCAGAGTTATATTTGTCTCACAGATCTCCTGAAGAATTAAAAAAGGGGTTTTTTAAAGGTCTTCTCAGTTGCAACTCTCTAATTATGCGAGTTTTGAAATCTTAGGTGAAAGAAATGCAGATATAAAAATAAAATTAAAAAATCAAATGCTTTTGATTCTTGTTGCCACAGCAAGGAGGGGGGCAAAAAATAAAAAACTAGTGGCAAGAGCTTAAATAAAGAGCCAATTAAATCACATCGTTCTTTTTTCTTTCTCCTCAAACAAAGGGGAAAATCTGTCTGAAAGAATGGCTATGCACACACACTTCTCCACATATGTGCACAAGTAGAATGAGATCCAGCAAGAGCATTGTGACCCTCTTTTGCTTAACCACAATGCTGTGGTTGAGACATGTACAGTGCATTTCTTTTTTCCCATTTACATATGGTGTTGGTGTTCTTTCAATACTTCCATGGAAAGAAGAAAGAAAGGTATAATTATCTGTTGAATTATGTGTAGCTGTAGCTATTACAATCACTCCTTTTTGTCTAAACAGAAACTCTCTCCATCTGGCAGCTGTGGAACACAGCCAGCTGCGTGATACTGCAACTGGCTGTCCTGAGTAGACCTGCTGATCTTCCCCTCTTCCTTTTCTGCAGGACTGCCCTCCAGAAGCAGGTGATTTTCGTGCCCAGCAGTGCTCTGCTCACAACGATGTCAAGTACCAGGGGCAGTTGTATGAGTGGCTCCCCATCTCCAACGACCCCGACAACCCGTGCTCGCTGAAGTGCCAGGCCAGAGGAACGGCTCTGGTTGTGGAGCTTGCTCCTAAAGTTCTGGACGGGACACGATGCTACACTGAATCCCTGGACATGTGCATCAGTGGCTTGTGCCAAGTAAGGAGAGAAGCCCTGTCTCAACCCCTCTCCTCATGACTCGTCTCCTCAGATCTCTCCCACATGCTCACTCCCTCTCCTCTCCCATGTTCATGTCATTTTAGGGTCTTTATTTTAATCATCTGTTTGCATTCTTTTAAATTAAATCCTTTTACTTTTTTTTTGGGGGGGGTGGAGGGTAATGAATGTATAGTCCAAAGATTATTTTCTCACTTTATGCTGCTTCCTTAGGGTTCTTTTGAAGGATTTTATTATCTGTTTTTGAACTGTTCTCTACAGTTAGCTGCAGTAGCATACCTGATTTGAAGCACCAGTATAAAATAATGTCGTAGCTTTTAATTCGGATACATGAAAGTTTTCCAGGTCTATCAAATTACATTATCTTTGAGGATTATTGCTCCCTGTAAATCAGAAACCCTCATGGCAGTAAATGAGGCACTAAAATGAAAACTGCTATTCCTTCTGTAGGAATACGCAAGTTGCTACATCTCCTTGGACTTCTGCATCCTTATTTGTTACCAGTAAGAAATGTAGGCTTTTTGACACTTCAGTTTACAGTATGTGGAGATCTCTTGGTAATTTGTCAATTTATTTGCATCCTAATCTGCTTTTTTATTACCTTAGTACTTTTATTTATACATTGGTGCCCTATCATTGCTCCTGTTAAATTACTTTATCTACATCAGACTTTATTCTTCTAAACTACATGTAGGCTACTGGTTGATGAAGGGAAGGTCTTTTTCACCATCTCTGCTAGGTTCTGAGCACACCTAAGTCTCAAAAACGGTTGAGTGTAGATTCATGTTTCATTGCACGGTGACCCTAAAGTATATGTAGACTTGAAGTGTTGTTGGCTTTCTCGTGTACTTGAGCCACTTTTTTGTTGTTACTGTTGTTGGTAGCTTTCCTCCCTGTTTCTTTTCTCTTTGATTTTCTGCTCTGAGCGAGTTGCAGTCCTGAAGTAAATAAAATAGCTAAGATAGTTCCTGGGCTAATCTCATTTGTGATCTGAAGAAGGCAATCATCTAGACCTCTTGACTTAAACCAAGGGCATGCAACTCAAAATTCTAGATTGCCTAATGAGACAGACTATTTTTAGTCTTTTTTTTCTGTTTTCAACTCTTTTAACAACTTGACTGGAAGCACAAAAATCTGGATGGGAAAAAGATTCAAAGTTTTTTGAATGCAGTGGCCCAGGATTTAGAAACAGGCTGATTTCTGGCTTAGTCCAAATATGAAGAATGCTTTTTTCAGAAAACTTTTCTTTAGAAGCAGGCATCCTAAGTATCTAACACTAAAACAAATTCATTTGCATTCTCATGATAGTTCTTACTTGGAAGTCTGAAAGTAGCTGCACTGCTAAAACTATAAAGACTGATGTTATTTCTCTGTGGCTTGAGAATAGGTAAATATACTAGCACTGAGTAATGTCCCTGAGTAATTTTAGTTAAACTAACTCTTCTCTTATATACCCTAAAATGGTAGAATAATTTTTAATGCATAGATTACTTTATATTTCCCATGTTCTTCAGCATTCAGTTTCTTCAACAAATTTGCCATATATTTACAATTACTGCATTTTTGAGGATGACCAAAAAAAATTAAAATATAAATGCTCATGCTGTATTCCTTACAGTGAAAAATTGGAGTGTCAAATTTAAGCAACTTAAAGTCTTATTGTCTCACTGTATCCCTGCTAGCCAGTCATATCTTTGTGACAGTAGAGGCACTGCATTGAAAAATCTGTAACTAGATTTGCCCTAACTATATGCTATAGGAGAGCAAATGCTTTACTTTGTATCACAGCAATAGCTAGTTCTATCTAAGTAGTCCAGAATGGTAAGAGTATGGAATTTGCCGTAATAAATGGTGAGCTTTCTTTAAAAGCAATGATCTTCCATTGCTTCTATAAAAGTTATCTTAAAAGATTGGGAAACCATAGTGCTATAGAAGAATAAGAGGAACATTCTTTCTCTGTAACATGTGTGTGAGTAAAGTTATTTCTGTAAGTGTAGGGAATGCATGTAAACTTCAGAGAAGACAAAATATAATTTTAGAAATTATTTCTATTCATTTGCAGTGTGAGCTGCAGGCTACCATTTCCCTAAATTGGTTGACACACCGTAAACATAATAATTATGGGTCTCAGTAGTTTTTAAGAGTTCATAATGATCCTGGAAGAAAAGCAACATTTTTATGAGATGTCTCTGGAACTTCATGATTTGGGGCAGTGCAGCAGACAACTGTAATAATATACATATGGTTTGTCATGACTGCAAAAAATAAAGTCTCCTAAGATGCATGTTCCGTATAAGGTCCTGAAGATTAAAAAGTGGAATATGTTCCTTATGTGGTTTTAACAACAGAAGAGCCAGATTCTGCACCTAGTACAGGGCAACTGTGGTATTGTATGCAGATTGGAGAATGAGATGCTGCAGAGCAGGACCTGGGGGTCCTGGTTAATGGCAAGCTGAACCTGAGTCATCAGTGCCCTGGAGCCAGGAGGGCCAACCCTGTCCTGGGGGCATCAGGGACAGCATCACAGCCGGGCAAGGGAGGGGATTGTCCTGCTCTGCTCTGAGCTGAGGCAGCCTCTCCTCCAGTGCTGAGGGCTGGTGTGGGTGTTACAATATGAGAAAGGTGGGTTAGTGTCCAAAGAAGACTCACAAAAGTGGTTGTAATGGTTTGGAAGCAAAGCCAGTGAGAGACTCCAAGTCAGAAATAAAATTTATAGGAAAAAAAATTAAGAGAAAAATAAAATACATGCAATAATACAAAAGAAAAACCACTGATAAAGTCAGAATACCACCTGACACCCTGCTAGTTAGGGTGGTGGTAGCAGTCCAGATGAAATGGTCTTGAAGTAGTGATCCTGTGGAGAGGTCTGGTAGCTCTTGTCCTCTGGAAACCAGTGGGTAAGGGTTGCCTTGGTGTTCCAAATCTCAGTTTTTTATCTAGGTAGGAAATGTTTGGCTCCTCCCCCTGGCTGGAGCATCTCCCACTTGCATGATGTAATTTTATCAGTCATACAGTGGAACGCAATTAACAGAAGATATCTTCCTGAAGGAAGGGTGGGTCATGGGAAAGATGAATAGCATTGCCCCATATGGTTTTAACAGATGGACCATTAGCAAAGGATATTTCCCACAGAGATAAGAATCACTGCCCCACCTGGTTTCAACAGATGGTGATAGAATACATACCTTTGGGCACATCTTTACATTGTAACCTAGGACAATGGTGAAGAGCCTTGAGGAGAAAGTATATGAGGAGTGGCTCAGGTCACTTTTTCTGTTCAGCCTGGAGAACAGGAGACTGAGGAGTAATGTCTTTGTGACCTTCTACATCCTCACAAAGGGAAAAGTATGGGCAGGTATCCATCTCTTCACCCACATGACCAGTGACAGGACTTTAGGAAATGGCATGAAGTTGAGTAGAAGAAGGTTTAAGGTGGGTATCAGGAAAGAGGTTTTTCACCCAGAGGCTGGGTGGGCACTGTAACAGGCTCCCCAGGAAAGTGGTCACAGCACCAGCCTGTTTGGCTTTAAGAAGCGTTTGCACGATGCCCTCAGGCACATGTTCTGATACTTGGAGTGTCCTGCACAGGGACAGCTGTTGGACTAGATGATCCTGATGGGTCATTTCCAACTCAGCATATTCTATGATTCTGTGATAACAGGCCCTTTGCTACAATTGCACTATATTGAAGGCGAAGAGATATGTTTTCTGGATAGCTCAGAACAAAACTACTGAAAGCAGCTTTAAGTTTACCCTACTGTTGGCTCGCATTGCAAGTGTTATGGCAACCAAGAAGGAATTGAATGTTCTTGAGATACAATATTAGACATAAAACATATATTCATTTATTTATTTAATTATATGCAAGAATCTTGAATTAGTCAAAGTGATGTTAAGATCAGTGTATGCTTACATAGACATAGAGCATTTTTCCCAGTAGGTCAAATAACAGTGTTAATTTTGTTAAGTAACCATAGGAATATATTTCTTTGTATGCAAGACTTGGGTCAACCTATAGCCTATTGTGTGCTCATAAACTGTTCTTCAGATTACAGAAATTAAAGGTTAGTTGTATTGCTTCTGTGTACCTCATTACTCACTCCTGATTTAAAGGTGATGGATTTCACTCTCATTGACAAGAATGCATTTGTAAAAAGGTGCAATATTTGGAAATTATAAGCTCCCTCTCTCATATTTATCTTTTATTTTTCATGTTGTTTGGAGATTTATAACTACCAGTACCTCAGTGGCATACTTATGAGTCTTTGTTTAATTATGAGATTTGGAGCTGAAGCCTTTGTTCTGACTGCTGGCCAGTCGTTAAAGTCAGAAGAGACATCTGATTCTACTCAGGGCAAGCAAAGCCAATTTTGTGTATAGAGCAAGCTGTGTCCCTGTATCATTGATTCTAGAAGGCGTATGGTTAGAGATTCTTAAAACTAATTTTAATTTTATTTATGGAGATAGAGTTTTGGAGAAGCTATTCACTAGCTGTTTCAGATACACTTCAAGGCATAGGCCAGTACCCATGACTGTGATAGTTCAGAAATCATGCAAGCTGCAGGCACTTTGCCTCTCTCTGTACTATATAAACTTAAATGCATTTTTGCCATGAAGAGATGTACAACTTGCCTTTGTTCTTTTTGTGAAATACCTAAGAAATCAATAGGAATTAATAAGAATTAATAGGAATTAATTTCTGAACATATTTCTTTTCTCTCTCTGTAGTTTTACTCTTGAATTCATAGTGACACAGACCAAACAACAGCATTCTTCAAACAAAAAAACCCTCAGTATATGTTCTAGTTCTTTCTAATTATCCTGTTCCTCCTGAAGATTTTAAATCCCTTTCTCTATGGCTATATGTGTAATTTGGGTGTACTTTTCTTTCTCCTTTTTTTTAAGAAGTACAGATTACTTCTCAGATCTTTGGGTCTCATTTTGAGATTACCTCAGCTTTTAATATGTCCCATTGATATATTACAGCTAGATTGGACCTCAGTGCTGAAGTCAATAGAATGATCTTTGAAAAAAGAGTGATTTGAAGTTCCACATTATGAAATGTCTTCATAGATAGAATTAATGGGTATGCTGAGGACAACACATTTAAAACTTCCAGTTTCTAGTTTAATTTTCTCTGTCTGCAAAATAAATTCCTGTACTCCAAATCCTTTTTTAGGGTTTTGGAGTTTAAGCAATTTCTGCATATAACAGATGGAGCAGGAAAGTTGGAGAATGGTGGGTTGGTCCTGGCTGGATGCCAGGTACCCACCAAAGCTTCTCTCTGCAACCAGATGGGAAGAGAAATTATAACTGAAGGCTCATGGGTTGAGATAAGGAATGGGAGAGATCACTCACTGATTACCATCATGAGCAAAACAGGGGAAATGAGTTGAATTTATTGCCAATAAAAATCAGAGGAAGATAAAGAAAAGTAAAGCAAATCTCAAAAACATCTTCCCCCCCTACCCCTCCTTCTCTCTTCCTCCTCCCTGTGAGCTGCAAAGGGAGATGGGGAGCAGAGGTTACAATCAGTTCATCACACATTGTTCCTGCCACTGCTCAGGGAGAGGAGTCATTCCTCCACTCCAGTGTGGGATCCCTCGCAGGGGAGACAGTTCTCCATGAACTTCCTCAGCATGAGTCCATCTTGTGAGCTGCAGCTCTTCAGGAACTGCTCCAATGTGGGTCACCTTCCAGAGGGTGCAGTCCTTCAGGAACAGACTGCTCCTGCTTTTATTTGAAGTCAGCCTTATTCTTTGTCATCATGCTTTGTCATTTGCTTTGCATGCTTTGTCTTTGTCATCATTATCACAGCAACAAAACCAGGAAATTGGCCTCACTGAGCATGTGTGTTAGAGTACTGATTTACACACTCTGTTTCATGCAGTCACACCTCGTGTTTAACCTCTCTGGAAAGGAAGCAACTTGGGTGTTTACCCTTCCTTCCTTCCTTCCTTCCTTCCTTCCTTCCT
>WBND01000394.1:302594-314642 GCA_013398595.1 Tychaedon coryphoeus
ACAAAATCTCCTCTCTGTTATTGGGTTTCCCTGTTACAGTCTCTTAGTCTTTTTGCTGCAGGGGAGATATTCCACCTTAAATTTTGTTTTTTTTCCTGTTTTCCTCACCCCTTTGACTTCTTCTTGTAATCATAGTCTTCATACTGAATTCTCTCTCAACATAATTTTTGTCTTCTGCTCGTGTGAATTCTGAAAAATTTCTTTTTCTTAACTCTGGCAAGGAAGAGCAAGAAATTCTTTGCTTCCTCAGATGGGTGATCAAGGATTATTGAAGGCTTCTTCCATCTCCAGTACGGATGTCAGAATCTCTGTGTTGTGTTATAACACCAGATCAGGGTTTTTTTAAAAATAATTGTTATGGTTTTCATTAAATATGTGGCCAAATAGTAAGTTTTTGTGTAGTTTCCCAAAAGCTTGTCCCATCAATATCATAGGCAAATCCTCACCTCATATAAATGAGCATTGCTTCCCTGAAGTCACGATGATAAACAAGATGCTTTCAGTTTGGGCAGTCTCTTTTCCTCACACAGCCAGAGTGACCCTTGTCATCTTCTATCCTTTCAGTCATTCCAGCCCAGGGATCCCAGGGGACCACACGTCGTACAAGCTGCTGTGAAGTGTATGATTTGTGGGTTTGCTTTAAACATTTCAGCAATAGCTCAGGACAGCAGCAGTTCTTCTCTGTGAAAAATCATGACAGCTGCACCATTTTCATGTTGAAAGGTTGAACACTGAATGTGTCCATAACTAAACTATCATCTGAAAGGATGAAACAGTGTTAGGCTTCCAATCAAAGGAAAAAGTGTAGCCATGGTCTATGAAAAACAGAGTAAACTTTAGCAGAAAATTAAAAAAAAAAAAAAGATGCTTCAACTAGCAGCACCATTTGGCTGAAAAGTCAAAAAAAGTCATACTAGTCCAAGAAATTGATGAGAAATGTATTTGGGAAGAGTTATATACGAACTGAGTTCTTGTACATGTCGAAGTGTAAGACTTATTGATTCCTTAAATTTCTCTGTAGAAGCAAGATAAAAGAGTTGTACTTTTGCTTCCTGCTTTCTACATAAAGTTTGAAAAGCTATTCTTCTCTTGATATCTTAAATTGTATGTTTTCATTACTATTACTATTACTATCACTATGACTATCACTATTACTATTACTGTTATTGGTGAAGTTTTTATTAAAGACCATAAAATTACTTCATCTATATGATAGAATTGTGCAATGAATCATATTATAGCCCTAATTGTAGGATCAGATACAATGATTATAAAACTGGGAATTTTTAAGAAGGCTGTTAACTAAATTTGTTACTACAAAAAAGTTGCTTAGGACCAAAAGTAGCCTTTTGTTTCCTCTCACAAAACTGCCTATCGTTCTCCCCTACATTCGCTTATATATACAGGTTATTTGTTTAAGAAGGCTGCATCCCAGAAATGCCTCTATTAATGTTTACTATTTACAGAGTATTAAATTTCACTTTAAAGATCTACTTTCACATAATACTAGAGGTAGTTTTTTAAAAAATCTGATTTATTAATTACTCAGACTTTTTTTTTTTTTTCATGAGTTGCACAGTGAATTCAAGACAGCTTAGTTATCTTTGGCTAACTCTAGTTACTTATAGCTGATCAGAAGTCAGACTTGGTGATCCTAGACATCTTTTTTAGCTTCTGTGTCCAGCCCATGGCTGAGGGGCTGTCCTAGATGACCTTTAGAGGTCCCTTACAGCCCAAACTAGTCCATGGCTCTCTTTTGTGGTTCTATATACATCAGTACTTAAATGGCTCTGTGTGTGTCTGTGTCTGTGTCTGTCATGCATGCTTCTGATTTTTTCATCAGGGGCAGAGGCTATAAAAACTGGTGCATCATTTCAGAAGAGTGGGAAAATCTGCTCTATTTTTAATGGGTTTCTCCTTCTCCCTTCCATGCACAAAGTGTTGATGCACACATCCTCACCTTTTTGCAGTTCAGCCCGAAATGCAGAGCTAATCGGGATAACAGTGTCAGGATACTCAGGATAACAGTGTTTGGAGTTTGGTGCATGCACATTTTATTCATTGGCACAGTAAATCTGCATGAGACAGGTAAAAATAAAATTAGGTGGTCACCTCAGCAGGCTCTCAAAGGCTTACAAACCTGCCTTGGGCCCTGACTGTCCATGTGGGATCCACTTGGGGCAAAGCTGCAGGAGTTTCAGCTGGGCCCGTGGCTGCTTCTAGCTATTTCTTAGCTTTGGATCTGATTTCTTTGCGTGACCTTCTTTCAAGTCAACTCCAGTTCTGGGGAATGAAATCTCCAGGAGTCCATCCTGCCACATGTTAACCCCGACCTGCATTTTTCCACCCTGCAACATTAATTGGTCTAATATTAGAGACTGTTCTCATCCTCCTTTACCACTGGTAACAAGGAGGATCATGTGCTGATTTTCGCAAGATCCCTTCTTTCTACGATTTACTTAGATGTGTTATCTAACTGAAAACTCTGAGACAGTAACTTCTAGTAGGAGATTTTCACCTGTGTTTCTGTCCTTCACTCCCACAAGAGGACTGAAAGCGCTGTTATTTGCCTGTTTGATGTAAAGATAGAGAAATGAGTGGTCTTTGTTCTATTAATTCTCTACAAACAAGCATCATTTGTGCTTCCACCAACCTGCATTATTTTAGAAGTATTTTGTCCCCCATGACAACTTCTACTAATAATCTTTTTGTTCTGCCAAGACAATAACAGAAATCGGGTCAGAAAAAAGGAAATAATTTGGGGAAAAATATATCAAGGTATTCACTCAGCACTGGGGTTTCAGTCTTGTGTAGCTCAGCTATTTGTGCCTCCTGTTTGTAATCTTTTTTTTTATAGTCCATTGAAACCTAGCTGTCTTCTGCAGAGATAACATTTCAGAAAGTACTGAATTCTTGATTTCTGTTGGTCATATGTTTTAGAACCTGTATGAGGCTGACGACTAAATTGCTGTTAGAATATTTTGTCTTACACTGTCCTCACTTACCTCATGTTCTACAGGTAGCAAGTCATAATTTTGTTCTTTTGTTGGTGAATTTGAGTTTTTCTGAGACAAAAGAAGTAGCTTTTCCCCCAGCATGGCATCTTTTCAGCACACAGAAAGGAGTGGGGTGGAGAACCATGATTCATAAGAGGAATAGCCAAATGCTCTAAATTGTTATCATCATCCCAGGTAGCAACATTTTTGTGGTGGAGAATGGAAGGGAATTGAGATTATTTTCTGTGTGTGAAAAAATCTTCAGTTGCATTATAATAACTCCCCTGCCCTGAATTATCAGTTTTTTATTTTTTGGACTAACAGGGGTTAGCACCTCTGCAAAGTTACTTTGTTCTAATCTTTAAGCAAGAGCAATATATGCTGCTCTCCAGTGATTTAGCCTGCAGCACTGGGAGCAGTTCCCTTTGCTAGTGGCAGAGGGAGGGAGGAACATTGTAATTTGGAGGCTTGGCAATTACGAGAAACCTAAAAAAGCAGTGTGGAGACTTCTTACTTCCGTTACCAGGAAGTAATCTCTGTTCATGTATTTCCTTAGCACACCCAAAAGCCTGAGCTGTGTAGAGTAGTGCAGTGGCTTTATTGATGTATGAGTATGGCAAGGTGTCTGCGTTGGCTGGGCAGTTTTGAGTCCTCAGCAGAACAGATGTTTGGTTCTCATTGAAGACCTTGGCAAGTGGTCCAGTTACTGTGAAGACCCAGGAGAGGTGTTTTGCAGGCATTTCAGATAGTTTCCTGTTTTCCTAAATGTCTTCTTCTAGGGCCTGCATGCACTCCTCTCACACACTGAGCAGCAGGCTGGAATACCATATAGACTAGCTAAGCTGTTTCAGCAGTAGCCTGGGGACATGTAGCTTCTCTCAAGTACTTGAACTGTGAGAGATGTCTGTTCCTGGATAACACAGATTATGTGACTGCCCCAAGTACCAGAAAATCTTTGCTGGCACTGATATAACAAAGCTCTGCAGCTGGATCCCCATTGATCCAGCCGACAGAGGACCAACTCCTGCCAACAAAAGAAGCCTGTACACCCATCAGAAGAGAGCTCTGAATAGCAATTTCAAGCATGTCATGAAGTCACCAGAGCTTACAAAGAATTGCAGTCAAATGTAATGTGTCACAAGTGTCAATTAAATGCTTTTACAATTAGTGTTTCATGTTCCAGGAGAAAAGAATAGATCCAGCAGGCAGAATTTACTCTTGGTTTCTCAAGCACATTGCTACCAGGAAGCTGAGGGAGAGCTGCCTTGATGAATTTTGTCTTAGAATGGCCTTTGCAATCGCTTTTTGATGCAGTTTTTAATATTCTTCAAACACTGACAGATCTTTCCTGTGAAACTGCTAAGATACGCAGACAATAGATGTGATTCTTCTAGAGAAAAGCAAGTATTTCAGTAATGATCTGCTAAAGAGCACTAGCTAAAAAAAAAAGTTAGATTTTTTCTTTCTTCTTTTTCAAGAAATGCATAAGCCTATAAGGACAATGGAGAACCTAATTTTTACTCTAACTCAATATGGATATGTAAATGCAGTGAAAACCAAAGAGAAGTGTGAATGAAATGGTAAATTAATATGAATAATCACAGAAGCTTCTTTTCTTCCTATTGTTATCCATTTATGAACTCTTGGAAGTTAGTTCTGTTTAAATGTTGCCTCTCAAACTGTAGCAGCCTCTGCATTTCTGTATCATCAAAGAATGAACTAGAGAGAGCTTTGTTCATACATCTTTGGACTCTCCTATGGTGGCCCACACAACAAATTGGTTGGCTATAAATTACTAAAGCTGAAAAATTCAATCTTTTTTTTAATCTTGGAAGATTCCTCCTAGTTTAATTTGCATGTAAGGCATTACTTTCTCCCCAGGTCCAAGATTTTAGTGTGTCTGTAATCCTCATTTAGAAGTGTCAGCTTTAAAATTAATTGAATTGCTATTTGTTAAATCAAGGATAGCATCTGAATGAGTTTACTTTCTTCTTTTTTTCCCTGGGAGAAAATTAAGAAACAGAAATTTCTCCTCAGTTCCTTGCACTGCTGGTTGTTTGCTGTTTGCTTCTAGATCTTTGGCTGAACCATTGATTCACAATATGCTGTGTCTGCTGTGCTGTTGAGTGAGGCTACATAAGGGTCTTTGTTTACTGAGAATGATGGGACAGATACCAGGCAGGATCTGCAGATTGGTTGCAGTGGATGAGTGGTAGTTAGGGCAACAGAAACACATCAACAAGCTAGCCAGGCATGTTTCCATGTGTTGGAAGGTGTATCTCAGCCACTTCAGTGGCTGGAGTTAACAGTTGGGATACTCGTTACTAACTGAAGTTTGTTTCACACTGCCTGAACAGTTGCAAGACATATTTTTCTCAAATACCAAGCAAGTACGCTGATTGCACATGGGGCCTGATGTTACCGGCATAGTTACAAATTGCCTTGCCGTTGTGAAAATCATCTTATGGTCTTTGATTATAGTTGGACTGTGGTGTACCTCCACCTGAATTCCTGGGGACCTGGGGATGTCCTGCCTAGTGCCTGGTGCTGCTCAAGATGGCCTGTGATGGGATAATGTCATGAGGCTGTGCCAGAAAAGTGTTGGGGCTGTAAAATGTCATCTCAAATGTGTCAGTGCACTGAAGGGCAGATCCCTCCTCAGCAGGAGCTGCAAGTCCCCGTGTCACAGGCACCAACTCAGATCCAGTTTGCTGTACAGGCTCCAGCTTGTTCTCTGCCCAGCAATTTGAAGGATAGAGCAGCTCTTAATGCTGATTCTGTAAAACAGGATTTTGAACCCAATTGAAATGATGGCTCTGATCCAAAACTTTTTTGAACTGAGCAGTGACAATACGCACAAGTCCCACATTGAGCCCCACATTAGTATCTATGTGAAGGGCAACTTTGTTTTTTTCAGATTCTCAGAACTTCTTGCGTTTGAGCTACAGACATGCCCTTTGAAAAACAGAGAGATTTATTTATAATTGGCTAAATTTGCAAGCTTGCTTTATTACATTATTTCCTGCCTAGGATTTCTTAATACTGAATTGAAATTATTATGAAAACTTCTTACTTCAGGGCATTTTCAGACTAGCAGGGCTGGAGCAGAACCTGTCATTGCTGGTCCAGTTTTATTTCTGGAAAAATATGCTAAGCTGAGCCAGAGTTCAAGTCCACAAGGGGAACACATGCACTTATAACACTCATGCACGCACTCAGTGAGTTAGTTCCAACTCCTGTTGTGGGACTTTTAGTCCAATGCCTTTAAACTACACACAGACAGTTGATCTGTTAACTTGATAGCCATCTCTTTTCTTGCAGCATCCTGTAAAAATTATTTTGCAATGTGTCTCAGAGTCAGGAATATCCTTATTTTTCTGTTATGTCAACCCATGGGCTGTCAAGCAGAGTAAGGGGAGGTTTGGGGCATGGAGGCGGGTGGGGGGGCGGGTAGAGGGGAAAAGAGTCAAACTCAGTATGGAGTCTGGGACTTCAGCCTAAAATGTAATATGGAATCTTTACCTCTGAGTAGAGCTGTGGTACCTTATGCCAGAAAACAATACAGGCTTGGCCAGCTAGGGATTAGCTGTTATTATTCTGGCTTTTTGTTGCTAGCCTTTCTATGCTAAATCCATAAGGAGAATAAAAAATCAGCGCACTTTAGAGATGGTGAAGAAGATCTGGGCAGGCAGCTGGTACTCAGCTTCCTCACTCTGTGATTTCCTCACTCTGGTACCACATGGCTGACATTTCCATATACTGGGAGATCTCCAGAGCTCTGCAAAATCTGCCTTTACTGCTTTAAGGGCATTTAACCACAATAGTAATGAGCTTCATAGAAGCACCTTTAGAAATGCACAAGAGCTTCATCCAAAACTTATCAAACTTATAAGTACATGTTCTTGATTTTCATGGAGTTTGGATTAGATTGTCAGGGAACTTAATGGAGATGCTTCTGACATTTTGTGCAGTAACAATGGGCAGTTCAAGCTTCTGACCACATTTCAGCAACTTGAAACTCAAAAGATTTCAGTGTGGAAAGTCTGTGCTTCATTACCCTGTTTTAAGAGGAGGAAGCTCAACATGTAATAGAGATGAGTAAGAAAACTGCTTACTTCAGAACATTTCCAGGCACAATTTGTTACAGTAATCCATTTTCCTTCCTAGTGGGGGCTTCCTTCCCAGACCTTTATGAATTGAAAAAGACTTCATCTCCCTAAACAGCCCAGAATATATTAAGATCAGAAGTAGAATGCATTGGAAAGGGCAGTTTCTATCCCATAGTAACTTCAGAATTTCAACACTGGATCCAGCTTCAAACCAAAATAAGGAGTTTGCATTCCAAAGCTTTTCAGGGAGTGAAATACTCCCTAGACTTCTGATTCAAAAAATTCATTATTTTATTTCAAACTATGTCCCCCAAACCATTACTCTGAGCTGTATATCAGAGGTACAGTATCCTCATTGTATCCTTTGCTTACCATGATGATGAAGCAGTGCCTTCTGTGGTGCTTATTTTCATGAGGAGGTCGTCAGCCACCTCTGTCAGGTGAGTATGCCCATAGGTCAGTGTCTTGGCAGACTTTTCTAGCTCTGCAGACCAATTGAGTCTCCTTTTCTTGATAGTTGGCCTCTTCTGATGTCTTGCATCTTCAACATCTCTGATAATAGCCATTTTAAAACCTTCCCTCTGTGTTTTGTTCATGTGTGGGTGGATGCTGAAAGAACCAATTCTGCCTTCCTATTCCTTTGCAGATTTCTGGGGGAATGGTGACATATTCTCACCTATTCCATAATCTTTTTCAATGAGTACTTTGCAGCCTTGATGGACAGTGAAAATAATGTTATGGAAATTACATGTTCTCAAGTCAGCCGAACTTCTGTTTCTTCTGCTCAGAGACAAAAGATATTGTTCTCATGAATTGTGTATTTTTTCAGGAGCACTTTAATATTTCCTTGTCTGAAATTTTTGCTCTCATAAGAGTCCAGCCTGCAAAATGTTTTCATGTAAGAGCTATTAAAAACTAATACAGGAGATCTGGAGTAGTGTTTTTCATTTTAAAGCATCAGTTACTCCATTTCAAAGACTAGCAACCTTTCTAGTGCATGTAATTACCTACAAAAGATGGAAGAATTTCCCTAGGTGGTGAAAGAGAAGAAGAGAAGAGAAAAGAGAAGAGGAGAGGAGAGAAGAGAACAGAAGAGAGAAAAGAAGATAAAAGAAGAGAAAAGAAGAGAAAAGAAGAGAAAAGAAGAGAAAAGAAAAGAAAAGAGAAGGAGGATAACTTGGGAACATTTTTATTCCTGGCGTTAGTTAATCACTCATAAGTTCTTTTAATGAAAATTTCATGCATATTCCCAGAGCTCTGATACCTATTTAGACAGATAATCTAACTGTAAAGAAAAACTCTCTGCAGAGGCCTCGGGGAAAAATAGGAAATCCATTTAATTTCATCAAAACTTTTAATTGCATAAAATTATCTGAGACACTGCCAAATATGGTAAGGTTAATATATATTTTGTGCATACCACAGAAATGTTGATAATCCACTTTGCTCGTACTTCCATTTGAAATAAAGCATTTCAACAGAGGAAATATTTTTATGCTGTACACTGGTAATGGCTGTCCAACCAAAAAAAAGAAACAAACCACAGTATAACTTCCTTTCACACCTGAGATCTTCCCGGTGGTTTCCTCCACAAGTTGTGACCTAGCTCCAAATTGCTCAGTTTATAAATTAACTTTAATCAGGGTATTGCCTATGGCAACATGTGAGCTGATGATTCATAAAGTTAAAAATGCTTTAAAGTAGCAAATGCTGTTTTTTGAGATTGGTTACCTCATACCTGGATTTAAGATCCAGCCTGTTTCTTATCCAAGCAGTTCACATATTCAATTCAAAATAGGCAAAGGCATAAATATTTGTGTACCACTCTAAACTGAATTATTGAGCAGATATGAAAGGGAATTCTGTCCTTTCTTCTGTTATCCGGGCTCCTCAGCAGGACCCTTCTCACTGTAGATGCTAGTGATGTCTAATGCACTAGAAGGAAAATCTGATTTGTAGGCATTGTCATGTCAGTTTTCAGACCATGCAAGTGATTATTTTTACCATCTTGTCTACACAGTGGCATTCATGGAAGTAAAAGCATACCAGTCTGTGTGTATCAAAGGTGCTTCAAATCTTGTAGAGATATTCAGAAAACAAACAAACAAAAAAAACCCAAAGAACAAAAAGAAAACAGAGAAAACAAATCTTACACAATATTGTGGATAAAATTTGTGTGTCTGTACTTCCAAGTTTTGTATGGAATAATTGCAGTCAAAATACATGCTTATCTTTGTTCGGTTTTCTAACCAGTATTTGTGGTGTTTCTAATGTATTAAAATGTCTCTTGCAGTCTTGATACAACTAGCTTTTCAAGGAAATGTATCATTTTTTGTGACTGTTACTTCTTTAGGCTTCATTAATTCCCTTATAGTGATTGTAATATAATGTGTAAGCATAGGAGGCTTGATCTGGTTCTGACCTGGAAGAAGTAGGTAAAATAAAAAAAATATTGATGATAGCTTTCATAGCTATTCTGCAGCTAATAAAATAATGATGTTAGAAATGAGAATTTAATTGCTAGAAGAAAATACTGGTTATTAAAGCCTGCATTTTCATAGACAAGTGAAGAGAAAGTGTCAAACCCGGACGTATATTTCACCTGAGCAGACATGTGTAATTCTGCACACTCAGATTTGCACACATAAGAAATACTAGTCCGAATGTTTAACTGGGCAAGTTACACATACAGCTTTTATGAGCCTTGATGATAAGTGCCCTATTTGCTCTCATCATTTTCTGGGACCTAATTCTCTGATTTAACTAAAACTCAGAAATGTGGGAAAATTTAAAGCTGAAAAAACACATTATTTAAAGTTCCCTGTGTTTATATATACACACTCTGTTTGGCTAAGAGCCTTAGCACAAACTCATTAAAAGTTATAGACAAATATTTGTTCATCACTCTGCGTGCCAGAATGCTAGAAGACCTTTCATTTTCTAGTACTTAAAAAGGTAATTATGACACTGTAAGGACTTTCTTAATTTCTTGGATTTCAATTATTTATGTGCAAAATTCATAACTTGGATGCAGAACTCAAAGTTCAAACAAAAGGCTTACATTAATTCTGTGTTAAACAAATAATCCATTAATTAATTTTAAATGGACTCAATTATAAATCACTGTTTGATTCTCCTCAAAATAATGGAGGTTTTGCAAACTGAGAAACCTAGTTTATCTATTTAATTCCTAAAATTTTGAAGCAAACAATTTGCATGGAGGAATAAAGCCAATTTCAGAGCAGGTAATTGCATTCATGCAATGACTCTCAATTCTTTTGTTGCAATCATTCCAGCCTTCTTTATCAGATCTTTTACAATGTCTGAACACAGGCATTGACAGTGTGGAATGGGATTATTGTCAAACATAACTAAAACCACATGGCTTCCCCAGCTGCATAGCAGGTAAAATTTCAGAGCCATGTTACTATTGATCCATGCTTCTCTTTACTTTTATCTGTCTGCTTCCTTTCTGTCTTTTTATGTGTTTCAGGCATTTTTCTTTGTGAAAGCCTAAGAAGTGAAATTTCTGATAGGACTCTGCCCAAGAAATTCTCACAATGCCCTAGAATAACAGCCTCCAACAATACTCTTTTCTTCCTCTGGACTGCAAAAGCCATTGGGTACTAAACTGTTCACTATCTCTCGCCTGACTTCAGTGTGCACTCCCAGACAGATTTGTTCAGCCTCTTTCATTGCTGAAGGTACTTTATGGCCCTCTAGAGATTCTAAGACAGAATTTTAGAGTAATTAGTTGCAGAGATGGATTGAGCAGTCAGTTGATTCGTGCTCACATTGAACTGCACGTCTTTCTTTCTTGCCAGATTGTTGGCTGTGACCACCAGCTGGGAAGCGCTGTCAAGGAGGATAACTGTGGGGTCTGCAATGGAGATGGATCCACCTGCCGGCTGGTTCGAGGCCACTATAAGTCCCAGCTCTCTGCCAGTAAACGTAAGCTGTTCCTTCTGGTCAACTGCCACCTTCCCCTTCTAGTCACATTTTCATTTCTTGCAAGCTGGTTTCACCCCACTCTTTCTCAGGTTCATGAATAATCGTGGTCAGCCTAGTTGTCCCCAGAGGTGCACGCCTCTTGGGTTAAAGCAGCCTTGCTCAGACTGTTGGTCAGGTTGTGGGAGTGGACAGAGGCTTGTGGGAAGGTGTCATCAGCATATTCCCCATCTCAGCTAGCTAGTTGCTGGTGAAGAGCAGGAGAGCAAGAGGAGGTGGCTCTTCAAGACGGCTGTGGCTGTATTAGCTGGCTATGCATGAGACTTAGTGCACTGCTCTGAGCAGAATGGTCTGTGCTGCTCTTCAGCAGAGGGGAGCCTGGAGGGGCTGTGCTGCCAGCCTGGCAGAGTGCTCTCTCAAGGCTAGTTTAGCATCACGTGTGCCTGCATGCTCAGCATGGTCACTCAGTTCTACGGGCAGCTGAGGAACCCAAGTTGTCAGAAAGTGCCTACACAAGCATGAGAGATCTCTACAGAAAAACATGGCTTTTCCTGCATGCTGACCCAGCCTTAACCCAGAGTGGTAAATTAGCATTAGTGCATCCCAGTGAGGGGGTTAGTTTGTCCTGAACCCCAGACAGGCTTTTTCAATCAGTTTCCAGCACTACAGACGGAGCTTTTAAACCTTTAGGATGAGAGATAGGGTGTGTCTGGTCAGTTTTGAAGGAAGGATCAAAAGGTAGGTATATTTTCATGCCTAAGTAGACACACCTATGGAATCACATGTGCTAGCCTGAAAACCTGCCCCCAGCCTTAGAGTTTGATCAGACCAGCTCTACCATTCTGGAGCAACTTTACAGCTGCTGAATAGCAGATAACATTAAAGATTCAAATAGCAGTGTAGTATCTGTTGAAGACTGTGTGTATACTTGTGGGTTTTATAACAGGGAGAGCTGCTTTTTACAAAAGCTTTTCTCTGTCAAAGAGTAACTGCAT
>WBND01000394.1:314992-331632 GCA_013398595.1 Tychaedon coryphoeus
AGGGAAGGGAATAATCCTCATGGAGTTCCATTGCTGAAGCAGAATCGTATATTTGAGGACAAAGGAAATAATTCACAAAGATTTAGGAATGGAATTTCACCTCATTGTTAAGTTTTCTTTAATAGGCAGGAACAGATTTGAAAGTCTCTAGGCCACTGGAGACATAATTGTGTTCATGAACTTTTTTGGCAAATGTCTTTTCCTGTAGGAGCAATTAATTGTTTTTTAGTTGCTTTGTGGTAAAAAGGTGCTCATCTCTTCTCTACTGAGGATAAAGGCACTAATATATTATGCACAGTACTAAAATGGTAGTAAAACACAGTACCTACTCCCAATGGTTTCCTATCAAATGTAAAGAATGTTATATAGGTAGTAGAACAGATGGCAGAGAGCACAATCTTAGACTGAGACAAATGTGAAAAAAATGTTAGAGAATGGATTTTTCAGGCACATTTGTCTGTATATAATTGTTATGCAGAGCTAAGAAAATCGCAGATTTTGTGTGCAGTCTGTATAAACCCTGTGGCATTTTTCCCTTCCCTGCCATGAACTTACATGTTTTTATGTAACACTATTAACTTTGAATCTATGAAAAGTAAGTCTTTTATTAATTTTTTTTTTTAAATCATAAAGACACAGTTATGAATCCCCTTCACATGTGTGAATTAATATAATTCTTTTTGAGGTTGGCTTCAAAATGATTTATGTAAAGGTTGTGAAAATTTGAGATTTTAAATGTTGAAATTCTCTCCAAAATCTATTGTGTTCATTTTCTGCATTTATCTTTCCAGCACTGTTGGCACTTCATCTGTCTCACCATCTTGTTTATTTGTCACTATAAACATAAATACACAAGCATATCTGGGATCAGGGCCTGATTAATTTTACTTAGCCAGTCATTTAAATGACTGGATTCACTAGTTGATAGCTAAATTTCAAGTTATCTTTATAAAATAATCCTGTTTTCTAGAATTATATCTACTTTATCTCTGGTCAGAGCAAGGGATTAAAAGCCAGACTGCCATGCAGCATTAGAAAATTCAGAGGGGAAATGTAGATCAGTGACTAGGTATCAGCAGAGGTGTTCTTTGGCCTTGGACAGGATTTTTGCTTCTCTAAGAACAGTATTCAGTCTTGAGGACTGTTCTAGGGCTTGTACAGTTGACCTTTAGTCCAGAGTGTCCCAATAGTTTCTGAAGCTGTTTATATCTCAAAACCATTCCAAACAAAGTCTTGAGCTCATCATACTAAAGTAATTTTCTCTCAGTGCTCACATCCAATTCCATGCAAAGGCATAAGAGAACAAAATTCATAAAGCTTTTAAACACTTGGTATTTCCTACAGAAACAGCTTCTCCACTATTTATAGGGGTAGTATATATGTCCCAATTGGCCTCAGAGACAGAAACATAGTAGGGCAGGATTTAGTGTGATGTTGAATTCTCACCTACATTTTTATGAAAAAAAAAGCACCCATATCTATACTTGTGTAAGAAGGATAATAAAAAGGCTACAAAAACCTTTATTGTTTCCAGAAATATTATTTTTTCTTAGGTGGCTTGGGTGATTCTTCAGAAATCTGGAGAAAGTCTGTTTTTATTTAATATTTTCATTAGAGAACTGTGCACATGCTTCCTATAAGCTGCATTTAAGCAAGCTTCATTGTATTCACCAAGAAGCTAGAGAGTTAGTCCCGTAAGCTGTGAGTGCATTCTGCTGATCACCTAATGCAAAGTTGGTATTTCTCTGAAACAGGGTTGACATCTACTAGCGAAGCAGGTCTGTTTTAAAAGAGACTTGTAGAAATTATAATGCTGTCTAGATGTTAATCTAATTACTCTTGCTACGCCTGTCAAAAATGGATGTGGTTCCAGATTTCCACTGAATATCAGTAGTAATCAGGAGATAGAAGGAGCTCCATTTTCCATGAGGACTGACAAACCATTTGGATAAAATGCAAATTAAAAATCCAAAACTAGAAGAAACTTCTCTCTCATGGGAATCTGCTGTATGCACATGACATTTAACTTTTGCCTGAAACCTTGCACTTTCTTCTCACCCTAAGCCACTGTCCTTTCAGTTACCTGGGACCTTCCTTTGCTTCTCTATGCATGGTCTCCATAGAAAACCAACCACCTGTTAAAGCATTTTGTGTCTTTTCCACACAGTTGCTCAACAGTCTGTCTCTCTGCTTATTGTTGGAGAGACCTGTGACTAAATGTTAGCCTGCTTACTTTCACATCTCTTCACAGGAAATCTCCTCCTTATCACTGTTAACCTCAGGAAATTATCCTTCAGCCCCCACTGCTTCTGCTTTGTGAAAGCAGGAAGCACTGTGATAAGAATAAACCCCTCTGAGCTTTGCATTTCATATAAAACGTGCTAGGATTTCAGATGGGAAACAACTACAAGATCAGGTGAAATATAGTCCTAGCAATACCCTGGGGCAGAAGATGCATGCTGTGGATATAAGCTCACATGGTCTTTAAACTATCTGGGTTTTCTGTGACATGTCAGTGAGTTGTTAACTTTGCAGCACACAGCTTGTAACTGAGAGACAGTCAGATATAATAATGGCATGGGTCTGTCTTTAAACAAGACTTTTAAAAAGTCCATTATTATTTGTGTTTATTAAATTGAAGTTACTGTTTTTCCAAGCTCATTCAAAAAAATTTTATATATATACAGCAAAATTATACGTCATACTCATGTATTTTGTTCCACAAAATGGATAAAATAATTTAACCAACTTGAATCTGAATGCAAATAAAGCAGTATTAGAATATCAGTATTTAATTATTTTTTTAGAAATTTAATATATCTTTCCAAATAGAAAATTTGAATTATGTATTTATATGAAAGATTCCTAGCTTTACTAATCAATATGGTATCAGAGATGTTTATGAGGAAATGTGTGTTGAGTTTAAGCTCAGTATTACGAAAGACTTAGGCACTAAAATTTTGGATTGTTTGAGAAAATACATCAAATCAGAACTTGAAAATGGGACATGGTTCAGAAGTGCCTGAAAATTTGTCTTTATGAAGTCTTTATGTCCTCACAACTTTTGTGGCACTTACACTGCTTACATTTTTGCCTCGCTTCTGGGATAGTAAGAGGCAACAAAGGTTTGAGTACTTCATCCCAGAAAGCTCCGAAATATAAGAGTGACAATAATTGCTATGATGCATTAGAGAATTTAAAATGTAAAACGGTTCAAGCTAACATTTTTTGAGATATTATGAGTTTGGATGCATGAATGTATTTGATTAATGAATGTATTGTGTAAAAGTTCCTGTTTCTGTTAGTGTTTCCTCTCTCTGTCAGCATCTTACCTTTGATATAAAATGACAACATCAACAACTATTTCGCTAGTAAGTGAGAATCCTGATTTATCTGGGTTCCAACAGTTTTCCCAGTTTGGTCTGGGAAGTGTGAGACCCCAACTCATATGTTTGAATGTAAGATAAAATGCTTTTATTGTCTGAGTTAGCCTCACCTGACAAAGCAAAACATTGTTTTGAGAGCAGAGCTGTAGCTCCTGCTAGAAGGCATTTCATGACATTGATGTGAACTGTTCTAATGAATAAATAGTGAAAGAGACTTTGTTCCTCTCACATCTACCACCTTCTCACTGCTCAGAAAAAATCCTTTTAGGCATGCATACTTTTTCTTTCCCAACTTCTAGTTATGTGGGAAGAAGGCAGAAAGAACAGGGAAAGGTGAATGAATTGTGCTGGTTAGTCCAAGTCAGCATTCTCTGGGCATGCCACTTCATAACCCAGGTATTGCATTTTATATCGTTTTTCTGTGTCCTTCTGTCTCCCTTCAGGACCTTACTGAGGTTACTGCCTCTTTAGAAATGCTGACCTAACTAACTTTCACAGCTGCGTGTGACCTACATGTTAATTCACACCTCAGTTTAAATGCAGTTGGCAAAGCTCCCAAGGCTTCATAGGTGCAAGATCCTGCTTTAATACCTATTTATATGAGAGTCTAATGGGTTTCTGCTTTTCCAGGGGCTTTCTGCTAGCAGTGTAGAAAGGGAAGCAGAATTACAGTACTTATGGTCATTAAAATAAGAGGTGTGAAAGGGATGACATACCTGAGAGCAGCAGGAGACCATCACATAGCATGGACAGGATCTTGGAGAAGCTGTGGGGTTTAAGTGGGAAGAAGTCAAGTGAAAAATTGGAAAGCTATTCTGATTAAACATCAGAATAAGCATCTGCTTCTCTACTTCACCACAAACACTGATTCAAAATACCAAAATACTTGAGAGTTTTAAGTGGAGTTGTGATGAAATAGAAACTTATTAGTTATTCGTGAAAACTATAAATAGTTGTAAAGGAGTTTGGGATAAATAAAATCAACCGGTTTGGATTCTTCTAAGCAGAAGGTTCTTACTACATTTGACAAGTTCCTTTTCCAGATTTTTAATAATAATTTTTGGTGTTTTTAATTGGTCCTAAGGCTTTTCTTTTGACTGCCTTGTAAACACCTATTTCAATGCTTATTTGAAAACAGATGGGAACTTCCTTGCTTATTTACTCCATGTGTTTTTGCCTTCCCACAGTGAATGATACAGTGGTTGCTATTCCCTATGGAAGCAGGCAGGTTCGCCTTGTGCTGAAAGGACCCGATCATTTATGTAAGTAGAAGAAGTTGGTGTAAACTTGACTAAGAGAGCCTTGGTAACCTGCAGTGCTCTGTTTACGCCGTGGTGTTTGGTTTCCCTCTCTCAGATCACTGATTTCAACACACAGATGAGTGCTGCTCTCAGAAGTTTTCCTCAGATCCAGTCACCTCAGTGGTACACTCCTTTCAAAGCAGACTTTGGCCAACAGTGCAGAGCTCTTTGCCCCTCCATAATTTTTCAGTCATTTCTGTTTGCTTATCCTTTGGCTGGCTCACTTGGTGTCGAGTGCTTTTGTTTAAAATTAATAAAATACATACCACTGAGTGAAATATTGAGAACAGTAAAGGGTAAGCTTCCCTGCAGTTCAGCTTAGCTCAGCCATCAAGCTGCTCATGACTTTTACACATCTCTGTTATGATCTTTCTCTCTCCCTTAGATACACATATGCACACATATGCACACCTTGCATGTGTGTTTGTGCACACACACAAAGTCGCACTCTAAAGATCTGAAACTGCATGCAAAAATGAAATCTTGTTCTTTAGCAGCAATACTGCTCCAAGGAGTTAAGACCACTGGGTTCTGCTGGTGCATAGCAGAATTCATAGCCATTTACAGTGGCTATAACACTTTCCTGCTTCATCTGTGTATCCCAGCAGCTGTATATCCCTCTTTTCTGGGAGGAATATCATGATTTGAGAATACTCTGCTAGAGCTGAAGGCAAATCCATTTCTTTCATGAATAGAAGCTCCTTGCACCCCTCTCCCTCCTCTTCCAGTGCAGTAGCTGCTCACAAGCTGCTTCCTTTCTCATCAGCAGCAAATGAATATTAGAGATTAGAAAATACAATTTAATGTCGGAATAAAACCCCAAACTGTACTGCTTGACCTCTCAGAAGTAGAAATTATTGTAAGATAAGTTGGGCTACTCTTCTCATTTTCCAAAAGTCTTCAGGAATTTTCTGCAGCACAGACCATTTATGCCTTCTGTGTTTGTCAGTGTAGATACAAACATGAGTGTCAACAAAGATGTGAAACACCAAATCATTTCACTGTCTTCATGTTTTCTTTCACCCAAAAATTTCATGCAGGTATCAAAAGAGGGGATGGCTTACTAGTCCTGTACTGTAACTCCCTACTTGTGTTGAGAAAGCAGTGGGGTTTTCAGATTTAAAGCTGTGGGAAAAGACCAGGGAATTATAGTTTATACACCAAGAAAAAATATATTATGTTTTTGTTGAAGTTCAAATGCAGCCTGTACCACAGTTTTAAGTGGCCCTTTGGGTATTCCTGAGCTGCTCCAGTATGGCTGATATTACTTTCCCAATACATGACATGCACTTTTCCTTTCTCTCCTATCTTCTTTTCCAATATAGATAGTCTCTTCTAAGGTAGAAAATTTTGTCCTTTTGTTATTGTTTCAGTGAAATTGAGCTATAAGACAGCTCAGAGAGAAATGAGATTTTAGCTGAAGGGATGGATCTAAAGCTTCACTCAGGCCATATCATATTTCATGACAAAAATATTTGAATCAGCAAAGTCTACCTCAGTCACTTGTTGAGATTTAGATTAACTGCACTGTGTAAACACGAATAAGTCCAAATATATCTCTTTCTTGTTTCAGATGTCTCCATGAATCTTTCTGTTCACCTGTCAAAGGATTTTATATATGTATGAGCTACAGTCAGTTGTGGGGGAGGGAGTATTTTGCCCTGTGAACTTTGGTTGTGGGAGAAGTCAACATGAGGCTGATTATATATACAAGTCTTAAAACCACCTTTATTCCTGATGCATGCAGCCTTGTCCAAAAAACAAATAGGTGGCCAAGTGCATCACAAAGGGAGAGACTGGTTTCACTGAAATCCGAGGAATTCATCACTACAGTGCAAAGACTTAGTGTACTGCCTCGGCAACTTCATTAATTAATTCCCTTAATCCATCATGAAAAGCAGTCTAATTACTGAAATTACATTTTTTGTTCCCTAATTAGCAACTTAATATATGCAAATAAAAACTTTTTGTTCTTTTTGTTGTCTTTGAAAATATATCTCCATCATAGATGAATAGTCTGTCTTAGCTACCTCATTGTGTTGGAGGCTTTGTGCCTATATTCATAAAGATATGTGGAAGGTTTGCAGCTTTGCAATCTTTTGTTATTAAATGCCCTGTCATTTTAAATGACTACCAGAAAACAGTTTGCTGGTGGATGTGCTGTAAAGCATAATGTGGAGTTGGTAGGGATGCTAGCTGAGTGATGAAACAGACCTACTTTCTGACTGTTGATGTATATTTAAGAAATTATCATTACTTTTAATATGAGAATCAGAAGTAACTACTACAAAACAGTATCTGAATTAATGCCCACTTTTGGGGAGCTGTGAATACAGAGAGAGCCAGATGGAGAACTGGGGAAGGTTCAGCACCCACCTTCCCCTTCTACTCCACTGGGGTAGGTCAGACGGCTTCTGGAGAGGAAATGGGATTGCCGTCATACTGATCTTTCTTTCCTGGATATCCTGCTTTCAGTTAATTGTCTTCCACAACAACATGTGGTTAGTGACCCACCTTTGAACTGAAAGAGGGTACAGCAGCTTAGCAGCGCTCATGGACCAAGGTCTGAGTCACGCTCCACATAGGAGCGTGACTTACTGAGGGTGAGTTAAAAAACAGCAAATATGCCTAGCAAGGAATGGATTAGTGTGTCTGGAAGAGAGTAAAAACATGACCTATGGGTGAGGAGGGGAACGTGAGCTAAAAATCTAAGGGTTGAACAAAGACGAAAAGCAGATGGAAGAGAAAAAATAAAAGGAAAGTGTGCAAATAACTATGGGAAAAGAGTTGCAATATTACTAATTTGTGCTGGGTGTTTTTCTGCTCTCACTTAAAATTGCAATGCTTTGGTTTCCTGACAATTTTTTTCTATTTGTCAGATTTGGAAACTAAGACACTCCAAGGTGTGAAAAGTGAAAACAGCCTCAGCACCACTGGCTCCTTCCTTGTAGAAAATTCTAGCATTGACTTCCAGAAGTTTCCTGACAAGGAGATCTTAAGAATATCTGGGCCTCTCACTGCGGACTTTACTGTCAAGGTGAGAGTCATTGGTCATTGACGTCTTAGAGCAGCTTAAAGTAAGACAAGATGTACTAGGAAGATGAAAGAGGTTTTTCTAGATCTTAATTTTCCAGCAGATGTTTATCACAAAGCCTAATCCAGGCTACCGCTTGTACTCTTTATGTAATTCTTCATGGCTGTGTACTTGGTGAAAGCCTCACTGGAAACTCCTCAGGAGAGAGAAACTGCATTTGTGTCAAGACATAGCCAATATGTGCCCTAAAAAGAAAATACTAACTCATTTCAAGAAAAGAGAGGTTACTTTCTATATGCACTACTGAGGTGCTTATAAATCAATGACATCCAGTTTTCTTCATCTATGATAAGTAAAAAATATATCTTTGGCCCATCGTTTTTTGGATGTATACTAGTGTAGTTGCACAGAATACTGTAAGAGAGTGAAGAGTCAAGTCCCCAAGTTCTAAAATAAATGGGATAATTTTGCTTGAGAAGTCATGGCATCATTTTGAAGTTCTGCTTTTTGTTGTGCTGGCAATAAGAGGAAAATAGTTTCATCCCATTAGAGCATTTCTATTCTTCCAGGTAATATAAAACATATTGCTGGAAGCAATGCACACATTCTGTGGGAAAACAAACATATGAAAAACAACATTTGGGAGTTGCAATAAAATTAGTTCTTTTCCAGTAGATCCAAGAAACCTGAAGGATTTCAGCTGTAAAACTGCAAAACCTGTATCATGTCCAGGACTATGTAAATTTTTCGCTATGAGCCCCAGAGGCAGAAGACATTTGCTTTAACCCTGAGCTAATGGCAGCTAGAGGTTTGATCAGTGAACTGGAAAATATCCGAAGTGATTGTCCTGGGTTAAGCTGAGCTGGGCTGGAATGGGTTAGCTTGGGAAATAGCACAGTCCTGTACACTGTCCCTGCCCACCGTGGTATGTTAGCAGCTCAAAAAGAAAATTTCAATTTTCAGAACTGGTTCTCAAGGAGAAGCCTTAACTAAGGATTATGTTCCTTCCTCTTGGAATGGCAGAACAAAAATGCCTTACTAAAATAGGTACCATTCAATTCAAAGTATCTGAAAATATCGTTTACCTCTCTTATAGATGATACAGAGATGGTGTACATGAGTGCAATGTAAACAGTATTTCTCTCTTTATTTTATTTCTGCTGTCTGTGAATTTCTGGCAGCCTAGTTTTAATATATTTGTGGGAAACAGCTAATCATGTAGACCAATTGTCCTTAAAGGGTAATGGGAGGGTTGTACTCTTTTCCGTATATTTCCACTGTTGTCTTTTATGACAGGGAAAATAACTTTATCCCTTAGTGCTTGCATTTCCTTCTCTATCAAAGCAAGGTAAGAAGTGCTGGTTAAATCAAAGGAGTACCCTGTTTAAATGATGACAGTCTGAGCAATATGAGTGTACAAGTTGGCTAGGCATAGGCAGAATAGACACTGCTGAATTGAGATGAAACTATTTTGAGCTCTCCTATGGATTTTCACCTTTGAAAGTCAAAGTAACATGACTCATTAGGTGTTAAATCTTTTGTCTTTTGTGGATATAGAAAAATACACCAAAAATTCCCAATCAAATGTTAATGGTTGTAGGATCTTTTCTAAGGTTAGAATTAAATTTTGCATTGGTTTAGGCACCAAAAAATTCGCTTCTCTTGAATCACGGTTACTTTTTTTTAATCAACAGCTATAGAAGATACTTCAGCTATTACTTCATGCACCATCGATATTATTCTGCACTATTAAATTATTTTTCTAGCAGGTTTTTTTTTTTTCTGTATATTTATTTTGTTAGATTTTATCAGATATGAGCATATACAGATGCATGTAATCCAAGATGCTACCTCTCAGTTGTGTCAGGCTCGCAATGCTTTTCATACTTGCTTTATCTATTATTATTCTGCTTTCAGGTTTTGAAGTTAAAGTACTTCTCTTTAAAAAATCAGACAAAATATTTCTCTGTGGTGTTAGTAAGCTTTCCTTATGAAATGGGATCTCTTTGGATATCAAGATTTACTTTCCTGGGCCAAGGCAGATTTTTATGCAAAGAGATCTAAATGAATTTGTAGATGTAACAGAACTCTAGTTTTAGAATCATTGTCTCCAGAATTATTCTTGTAATCCTTTTCACTTGACCCTGAATGCTTTTATTCAGACAGGTCAAGTTAGGCACCTGCATATAATTCAGAGGTAGAAACTCAGTGTGAGACTTCATGACACTTAACTTTCTTTATTGGTAACACAGAATGCTTTAAAATTGCAAGAAGAAACCTCATGCTGTTCCTGGAGGAGCTGAGTTGTATAATTACTGGATTTCTTTACTATACAATAGTCAAGGGTACATTGCTCATATGCAAAACGCTTGGCAATCTTCACAAGATGCGTAAACAGTAAAAATAATTCAGTAAAACAGCTGTATTTAAAAGAAAAAGGTGTCACAAAATTGAAGAAGCAAAGTTTTTCATTCTCTTATTTTTTATGTTGATCATTGGAGAATTATAAGTGTCCACTATAAATTTAATTTTTGAAAGGCAAAAGATCTGGAAAAAGTGCCAGTTAACTTAAATCCCGTTAGAACTGCTTTTCTGTAAGAAAATGGTGTCATGTTTGATATAGTCATGAAGAAATTAAGGTCCATTTTCACTTGGAAATCAGTCTGTTTCTGTGGTCTAGAGATAAGAGTAGTAATATCACACAGGGGGACACTCCCTGGGCAGCAGAGCTGCCCTGATCTGCTCTGCTGCCAGTGTCATGTTTGTACACTTGTCTGTGCTGAAGCATCTCCTCTGTTGATAGCAATGTCTGTACATTTCAGACCCTAAACAGAGAATCTTGGGATGCTCAGTTCATGTCACACGTCTGCTCTCCTTTGAGCCGGACGAAGGAGTTCTGTCAGACAGAGTCTAGGGATGACCATGTAACGAGAGCAGTCATCACCAGATCACTGTAAATATGAACCATGTTGGTGGCAGGCTTTGGGGAACCGCCAGTAGGGACTGCCAGTGAAGAGGGAGGCTGGTAAAGCACAGCCGGTTCGGGTCTGCTTCACAGGCTGCTTGCACAGCCAGGGCCCCAGCCCTGCGGCTGAGGTGCGAGCCAGCAAAGAACCAGTGGGTGTAAAACAGTGAAAGGTATTATCTAGGCTTGGGCTTATTTTGGAGGAGAAGCAATTGTAGGCCTAGATCTAGGCTAGACTATGTTTATGTTGGTTTTAAATCCCTGGTATCGATGAGGGTTCATTCGTAGCGCCTGCCCAGACCAATCCCTTTGCATGGAGGATGCATAAAGTTGGATTGTGCAAATGTTCATCTGGAGGCTTTTAGAGGGATTTGGATTTGGATTAGGATTGCATTGTATTGATGCTGTCTTTTTGTAGCCTTAGGAGTGACAAGCTTTGGCTAAGGGCTGCTGCCAGGAGAAACTGTCTGGTGCTTTTGTTTTTATACTGCTGGCTGGGGTGTGCTGCTGGCTGATTTAGAAATGGTGTGAACTGGGTTCACTCGGGCAGAGTTACTGCTGAAATTAGGGTTTTGGCCACCAATTGTCAAAAAAAGTCATAAAATGCGTCTCAAAAGTGGATGCTGAATTACACAGAACTCTAGAGCTAGCCAGACAACTGTTGGCTCAGCTGCAATCTAGCACTGGCAGAAAGTGCTGATGAGATAAATGCATTTGATAGCAGTCCAGGTTAGCAAAAGAAAATAAGGTTGGGGCTTAGTCTAGACTTCCTGGGACTTGCAAGGGCATGCAGGAGATAATGCATGTACAGGCAGCCAGCTGGCAGAGAGGTTGATGGGCCTTGTCAGTCTAGGGCCAGGATTGGATTAAGTATTACTTTGAACAAGGAGCACACAGTGATTTAGTTTGTGGCATGAAATAAATTATTTAAGCACTTGCTTTAAGGCGGAGGCCAAATGATGGAAATTTGCTGTAGCAGTGAAGAGCTACTGTTTATAGTTCACATATTGTTGGATATTTGAGGTGTTATCATATTAGGACTGGGAGTGAAGACAGTAAGGGTCTTCAGTGCAATTTAGTTCTGATGCTGGCAGAGATTTCCAGAAGGGATTATACCTCATATTTGGGAGAAGGCTTCTTGTCAGGTGGAAAGTGGGGAAGAATATTGGAAGCCCTGACAGTTTGGGGTTAAGATGGTGCTCCTGGAAGTAGATGAGATAGAATTAAGGCTGATTGCACAGAAATAGTAATAGTTAACATTTAGTGTGGCAGATTCAGCTTTTGTGAAAGCAAAGTCAACTCACTGAAACACTTTGCTTCATCTAGAAGAGATCAATGTAATATTGTCAATCTGTTTTAAAGCAAAAGTCTCTCTTGAAATATGTGTCCTCCTGAGGTCATTTTGGCACATTGCAGATTGAAATCAGCTGCAAGCATGTCTGTATCAATGGCTTTTATCAACCTGTGTTTGCATTCAAGACTTCTTTTCCTAGTAATAGTAATAAAAATCACCCAATCTGATTTCCTAATATCCAAAAAATATACAATTTTTGTAATAATTTATAGGTCAAACTCACAAGTAATGACCAGCCTGAAAAGAGACGCAATCATTAATTATCTTGACTAGATCTTGTGACAAGTTCAAGAAAATTATCTTTTCCCTTTTTTTAGCAAATGAGGTGAAATGTATGGAAAACCTTGAACTAGACCTTTTCAAAACTATGTACAGTTTTTATTTTGTATCAACTTTTTTTTTTTGTTCAATATAAATTATTTCAATTAATAGTATATAGAACATGATCATTTCCCTAATGAATATATTTGACCTTTAGGTCATGCAATGATTTCCATAATGAGTGATACACGCTAAAATAAGGAGTATGTCTCACTGTTCAAACTTTGGTGCAATACTTTCACTGATTCCTTCTGGTTTTCCCACTCCAAGAAACAGGAAATTATTACTATTGTTCAGCTCCCTTCTCCTTTACTTCTGTAGTTGATATCTCTGTCATCATCATTTGACTCTTTCCTAGCATCTGCATAGACTCATAGGATGGTTTGGATTGTAAGAAGCCCCAAGGATTCTCTAGTTCCAACTCCACTGCCATGGGTGAGAACACTTCAACTAGATCAACTTGCTCAAAGCTACATCTAGCCTGATCTTGAACATTTCCAAGGATAGAGCATCCACAATTTCTGTGGGCAACATTTTACAGTGTCCGATCATGCTCACACGAAAGAATTTCTTCCTAATACCTAAACTAAATCTACCCTCTTCCAGTTTAATAACTGTTTGTTTTAAGCAATTATCCTTCATCCTGTCTCTACGTGCCCTTGTCAAAAGCCTCTCTCCAGCTCTCTTGTAGCCCCCTTTAAATACTGAATGGCTGCTGTAGGGTGTACTTGGTACAAATACCCCTGGCTGAACTACCCCATTAATTGGGGTTTCCCATAGGCTTTTTTTTTTTTCCACTAAACTCAAATTTTAGTCAATCAAAACTTTGAGTGTTTTCACAGATGGTTTTCATTTTAGGGACCATTCATAAGTTTTTTCCTTAGCCAGCTTGGCAAGCTCATAGTTGATCCTTTATACTGCTCATCCGGGCATCTGGCTAACTGCTCATGCTGTAGCCTGTATCCCAGAGGGATTCCACAGTCCTTCATCCTTTGCAAGAGCAGATTACTGGACCATTATTTGTTACCCAGTCCTCAGTTCATGTGAGGATCTTCTAGGAGGACCTGTCTAGGACCTTTGGTGTGGGACCTAGAAAAAAAAACCAGAGCAATAAACTCTGGATTTTTTTGTTGTTTTTTTTACAAAGCAAACCAGAATGCTCAGAAAAAAATTATCTTTCTCAGGGTACTCTTGAAGTTCTGTTCTCTTTTCGCATTCTATCTATTCATTTTATTCTATTCAGTAATTAAGCTAGAAGATTTTGGACTGAAGTTTTGCTTGTTAGTCATGAAGCACCTGAAAACTGTTACAAATTTCTATCTATATTTATGTGTTTTAAACTGTAGTTTATGCATTTAAGTTTACTGGATCTGAAGATGTCTTACCAATAATTTTACATACTTCTTTAAAATACTGCTGATCTGAAATGTACTGTCAGGTTTTAAGGCAGTAGAAAGAGTTTCTTGGGCATGTAATTTTCGATTCTTCTGATAAAATGCTATTTGTAATTTTTTCTTATTCTGTAATTTTTGTTTACATATATCTCTCAAAAATCAGTCATTTTTTAGTGCTATGAAGGCTTGGTGCCGACCTTGTTCAGCATTTTAATACTTTGTGTGTGTGTGGCATAAAGTGACCTTTCAATTTGTTAATTTTATTTTTATACAATATCTATCACAATAGGATCCTCTTTTTATATTGATTTCTTAGATACTGCCATTAAAAAATAAGGTTAATAAATATTTCACAAGGTGTGACAAGGTGTCTTGTTTGAAGGTGAATTCTTTTGCCCTGGGAGCATGTTGATGGTGGTAAAATGGTCTTTCCACAATGTCTGGGGTCTTGGTATCACAGCAGAGATGCAGCACATCTGGTTTTGGTGTATTTGGGGCTGCCTGTGGTTCCATGGAATGATTTTGGTCTTCTCATTTGAGAAACATTCATATTTGTTGCACTTACTAGTGGATTCTCTGAAGGTAGTTAATTGCTAATAGCTACAACTCCAGGTTCCATTACTACCAGCTATCCTAGCCAATCCACTAAAGTGATTGTCTCTTTTTTTCTTCTTTTGGGCAGAATAATGGAACTGGTAAAAGATTTGAACCTTCTAGTTTTCTACTTTGGGCTCGTGAGAGAAGTAATCTAAATACACTTATCACCTAAAGAAATACTGTTTAATCCAAGATTGGGGCAGGGTGAGCAAGTTCCATTCAGAGATGCTTTGTAAAATATGTAAATCAGTGATAAGATAATTTCAGAGGGATTTTTCTAGCTGGTTTAGAGGCTTAAATTGACAAGCAGCAGATGGAGCTGACTTTCATAAGAGAGACAACACTAAAACCAGGCTGATCCAACAGAGGGCTATCACTATCAGGGGATGTGAATGCAGAAATGGACAGTAGACATGTTCCCTGGACCTTGAGGGCAGAGGTTCTTTCAGCATTCCAAGGGAATGACAAGGCAAACTCAGAGGCATTATGGTGTAGAGGACTAAAAACAGTCTTAAAACATATGCTTGAAAGCCTTCAGCATCTCTCATTATTTATATTTTATGTACTTTTATGTTATTTTAAACAGACTAGTAAACTTATTTTCCCATGACAATGTCTGGCTTCTATTTCCTTCATGAACAAATTATTAACAGCAACAAATCTCTTGCATGTCCTCCTTTATCTTTCAGTGCAAGATATCACTACATACAACCAGCAATATTGTAGCACTCGAAGTAGATTATTTTTTATACTGACATGATAAGCACAAAATTACATTTGTCAGATTTCTCATTAATTACTTTCATTAGTATCAATCTGATTATTTGGTATTTGGAACTTTCAGAAAGCATTCAGAATCAGAATCGGAATCAGAATAATACTACGGGAGAATCCATTAGAAGTTTTCTAGTAAGTATAGTGACATGGAGCTAATTCATAGTAGACCAGATCAAATTGTGTAAGACAAAATTTTCTGGAGCACTTCCAGAGGGGGGACAACAAAGAGAGTAAATCCTATGAGGAATGGCTGAGGGGATTGGGGTTGTTTAGCCTGGAGAGGAGGAAGCTCAGAGGTGACATTGTCACTCTCTACAGCTGCCTGGAAGGAGGGTGTAGCCAGGTGGGAGTCAGTCTCTTCTCACAGGCAGCTAGTGACATGACAAGAGGACACAGGCTTAAGTTGCACCAGGGGACCACCAGGTTGAACATCAGGAAGAACTTCACTAGAAAGATGGTCAAGCATTAAAATCGTCTGCCGAGGGAGGTGATAGACTCATCATCCCTGAGAATAATCCAGAAACAATTGGACATGGTACTTAGTGCTATGGGTTAGTTGATATGGTGGTGTTTGGTCAAAGGTTGCACTCCATGACCTGGGAAGCCTTTCCAGCCTTCATGATTCTATGTTTATGAGGCACAAAATAATAATTCCCTTTCTCTGTCCCCATTTTGAAACACACACACAAGAAAGAAACTGTGCCTTTCCTCCACACCTCCCACCAATTGCATAAAATGAGAACATTTTATTGAATACACTTTTCATGACTTAGCTGTACAAGTAACATTAATAATTACTTGGTTATGATTGCTGGTTATAAAGTGCTGATTAAATTTTGAAGCTGTCCAAGTAAACTACTGTACTTTCGTAGGTCAGGCCACATGCTCTTCAGTGAACAAAGAGAAATGGTTCAGGCGTAGACTGCTAAAATCAAGCAAGAAATCATTGGGCTTTTCGGAACTTGTTTGGTTTTATGTGAACTAATAAAATTTTGGAGCTATAGGAAAAACCAACAAAGCGCAAAGGTGAAGTCAGATGTTGTAGTCTCTTGTTCCTAGAGCAGATCAGAATATCTCAAAAAGATTACATGCCTTTTGTGTTCAAATTTTTATTTTATTGTTTTCATTTGACTTTCTGTGGCATCTTCCAAACCAAATCTGCATTTAATCAACAACAAACTTCACCCAAGCAACAGTTTGTGCTTCCCTTGCATCATCCTAGGCAAGCATTAACAAAATCGGTGTAAAAACAGTCTAAAAGAGATTATTTTTTTCCAAGGTCTTTCAACAGAGAAAAAAGGTATTTCTGTTGGTAGTGACTGTAGGCAAGACAGTGGGTACTCTGAGAACTTTAGCTTTAACCAGTTCCTTAGATGACTGGTGTTATTCTTTAGGGTCAACATCTGACTGAACATGAGCCAGCAGTGTGCCCTGGTGGCCAAGGAGGCCAATGGCTCCTGGCTTGGATCAGGAATGGGGTGGCCAGCAGGAGCAGGGAGGTCATTCTTCCC
>WBND01000394.1:332457-348949 GCA_013398595.1 Tychaedon coryphoeus
CATTTCTCATAGCTACAAGGAGGTTGCTAATACTGCAAGGGTAAAAAATTTCATCATATTACAGAGCTGAGTATTTCAGTCTGTGGGAGTTGGCCCTGTGCAGTCAAAGCACAACATTTCTTACTGCATCTAGCTATCAAGTCTCACTCTGAGTGTTTCAGGACTCAAGTAGCCAGTGATGTTTTTTCCTGGATAAAGATCTTAGCTTTAACAAGCAGTCAAATAAAATCAAAAAGAAGTTTTTGCTATGTGGAATCACCATTTATTGTTCCTCTTCTGCTTACAATACTATGTATTATTTGCTTGTTTTGTATAATTTGAGTTTATGACTGTGCCTCATTGTAGATCTTTCCCCCCTATGTTGTTATCATTGGCTGTATGAATGACTTCCACGTTAAGCTACAAAAGATGGTACATCTGTCTTTTCTCTGTGTTGAAACAGTTAATCCCAGACATGCAGGGATAGTCTGCTGAGAGAGAGGAACTGTTCTTTCTTCCTGATTTTTTTTTCCCAATGTAAACTCTTTTTTCCTCCCCTTCCTTTTATAGTAGCTCACGTGTGAGCTCTTGACCTGTTCTTCATGATTCACTGCAGACTGTACTGGAATCACTGATGATCTTTAAGAAACAAAGAGTAAAAGTGGAATTCCCCCCAGAGAATGCCTTTCCTGCACATTGAGGTCAGAGGCCCCCCCAGATGGCTTCCAGCGCAACAGAACATTATTCCCAGGAGTGCCTGAGGCTTTCATGAGCCCAGAAAGACCCTTCTGAAGTGTGAAATTAATACACCATCTCTGCACAAGGAATTAGGTATCCTGTTTCTGACACACACATTCAAACAATATTGATCTGTACAAAAGGCCTCCCAATTGATGAAGTAGTTGTATTGCTACAGCTGGTTTGGGTTTTTTTCCTATTGAGAATTGACATCACTTCTAATTAGAAAAGGACAGTCTTATTCTCAGTGGACCAGACCTCATACACGCATCAATGTTCTTGCACTCCTGCTGCTCTTCAAGATATATCTTGATTTATAATCATGTTGCTGTCCATCTACAGGGGAAAACAAACAACCCGAGTTACAAGGTTCATCTCAATTTGTCATGTTTTTGCTTCTGTTTCATAGACCATTCTTTGACGATGTCTCGGTGTTTGGAAAGAGAATAGTAAGGGGAAAATGGTGTTTCCAAAACTGAGAGACTCATTTGAAACATGAGAGAAAGAAAGGAAAAGAAGGCAGTGGTTAAACAGTTTAAGCTGTCTGAAAAAAAAAAAAAGAGGGAAGGATTGCTCCTGACAGCAGCAGTACTGTCTTGGAGAAGAGTCTATGTTTTCTAGCTGTGATTTGGCAGTTTTCTCTGCTGTGATAGCGTCATGCCACTGATGCAGAGACGCTCGAGCAGCACTGAAACACTGGGTCCTAGGATAAATAATCAAATAGGAGAGGACTTTAGTAGCTGATTTTTGTTCATCCCTTGCCAGCTGTTCATGCAGAGGCATAGAGGTAGGGACAAGGGATAACCTGCTGAGATTTTGAAGCCCTCATAGCTAGATTAATCAGCATAGATATCAAACAGGAAGGTTTTCTTACTGGGCCAGGTGCAAGTGGTGCTGTTTTACCAGTGTGAAGGTCTCTTGTTTTGCAGTCCTTGCACTACAAACTCTTGTTTATATGGGACATCCATTCAGCACACCAAGTACTGGAAGCATGCTAGCTTTTAGGCTCAGGTGGCTTGGAGGCTTTAAAGACAGTTTTGCTGACATGCACTTAGCCCCAGCCAGGATTCCATGCCTATGATAGATGCATTTTTACAAGCAAAATAAAGTCAGCAGAAGAACAAACTTCATAATAATGACAGTGCCACAAAGAAGAATGAACTAAAGACCTCACCTCAGAGAAGAAATGGTGAATTAAAGTTTTTTATACTATTTATTATTTTTCACAGTGTAGTTTCCCATATTTTACTCTATATTATCAAGTGAGTTATAACTGGTCAGAGAATGTTTTTTGGGAAATACTAAAGATCTAAAATCTATGTCCTTTTTTCAGGGACAGTAGGTAGAGGAAGGTGATTTTCTGATTCATTGAACATCAGTCCCTGTCCTCTGTCCCTAAAAGACTATTGAATTGCACTAATCGTACATTTGCTATGCACTCATTTTTTTTCAGAATGTGGTCTCAAAATGGTCACTGGTTATGCCCAGAAACTTATTTGACTGTGTCTTGAACCCAAGATTTTCTCACTGATCCATGCTTTGTTTTTATGTTTAGTTTTCATATTGCAAAGTATATCTGGTATTTCATGAAGCTTCATGGTGTCTCCAATCTGCAAGGTGCTTGTTGCAAAGTTCTTCCCAGCATTTGTGCTAGGTTGACTCTTTGATATAACCTCTTTTTCAGATCCATTATGCTGGTGCTGCTGACAGTTCAGTCCAGTTCATCTTCTACCAGCCTATCATTCACAGATGGAGGGAAACTGATTTTTTCCCTTGTTCAGCATCCTGTGGTGGAGGTAATGAATTACCATTGTATTTCAGAAGCTGTCATCTGCATACATGGCCTGTCCTAACTTCCATCCTGTGTTTTGGACCTTAAAAATCAGCAAAATCTAAAAATTTAAATAGTTTCCACTAAATGAAGGGAGGGATTTAGCAATGTGGTAGTAGCCTGTAGATTTTCAGCATTGTGCCAGATTCTGTAAAGTACATCTTGATAGCTACATATCTGCATTTAATGCTATAGCTGTCAAACATAAAGGCTGATGGGATTTGGGCCTGGTTTTGGTAAAACAAGATACTCCATTTGTCCCTGTTCCTACCAGCAGGTTAATTCTCTATACTGAAACTGAGGGCACAATTCTTGGTAACTAAGAAACCTTAGCCTTTGTTTTTCCTTTGTTTTTTCTAGAGTTATGAATTTTTGTTTGACCATACTGGTTATCTTGTATTTCTTACTACATGTGATTTACATTGCTTTTTTCAATCTGACCTGTAAAACAGCAGCTGTTACATCCAAAAGCACTGAAGTGAGATGAAATTAGTTTTCTTTTCCAAACCAGAACTTGGATACATTTCAGAGCCAGACAGGAAGAGCATCACATCTCATATTATCTACTCCTCTGTGTATCGCAGGTTATCAACTGACATCTGCTGAATGCATTGATCTGAGAAGCAATCGGGTAGTAGCAGATCAGTACTGTCACTATTATCCTGAAAATATCAAGCCAAAGCCGAAACTTCAAGAGTGTAATCTGGATCCTTGTCCTGCAAGGTCAGTTGACTTTAATTTTAAAGGAGACTGAACTCTAAAGCAGTAAAATAAAATAGGAAAATATTCTGTTGCTATTTCTCACAGTGTCATTTATCCTAAATAATTCAACCCCTCTCTCATTCTAAAAATGCATGGTGTAGAACACCTATATTTAGCACCTTTTCATTGCAAAGGCTGATTTGAAATGGTTGTTTCTTCCCCTCAAAATGTATTTTGCCTCATTAATTGTTACCAAGTATGAGAAAAAAATTGTCCATGATACCATCCCCATGATCAATACATGTCTCTTAAGTGTTAGTGAGATGGAAAAAATTCTTTTGGTATTAAGATTATTGTAATCACAATGAGCTGAACTATTTTTATGGGATTTTTTTTTAGTTTTCTCCTTGATAAAAAGCCTATTTGTATTTATGGCAGCTTTTAATATGTAATGAGTGATTTTGTTCTAGTTAACAATGTCCTTTGGCCCTGCATGAAATTCTTATCTCTGCTGCCCCACAGAATCAAAAAATGGGTAAGGTTGGAAGAGACCACAGGGGGTCACCTGGTCCAACCCCCCTGCTCAGGCAGGGTCATCCCAGAGCACATGGCACAGGATCACGCTCAGAGGATTCTTGAATATCCCCAGTGAGAGAGAGACTCCACAACCTCTCCGGCCAATCTGTGCCAGTTCACTGGCCCTGCACAGTAAAGACATTCTTCCTCGTAGTAAGGGAGAACTTCCTGTGCATTCTTCCTCAGAAGATTAACAGTAAAAATAGGAAAATCAGATAGTCAGATTTTTCATGTATAAAAAAAGAAAGAAAAGAGACAAAAAAGACCAATCCTTTGTTGCACTGATTGCCCTGAACTTCAATGGGAGTCCACCTGTAGCCACTCAATAGGTAGCAAGCATTTATTTGTGCAATCTAAATCTTTTGGTTCTCTTGTGTGGCTTTGCTAAAAGATGGTTAAACATAGTCCAGCAGGCATGACAAAGATGCCGTAAAGCCATTTTATCACCAGCTCCTTTCCCCCTAGGCTAGTTTCTTAACAAGTTTGATAAAGTGAGTTCAAGCAAATGTCGCCTAAAAAGTTGCTGTGTCACTTCAGATTGCTGGAGGTGGTCAAAGAAAGATGTCCTAATGAGAAAAAAGATATTTAAGAAACCTGTGAGGCTATGTATCCACATGACTGAGGATGGTTGCTGCCCAAACCATCCTCAGCTTTAGAGCTTAGAGGTGTCCAGCTTTAGCTAGGCATTATCAAAGCAGAACAAATCATGTGAAGGCAAAGATAGATTTTACTTCTTAGAGAAAGTTTTCACTGAAGTTCACTGACCTTTTCTGGAGTTAACATTCAGATTTCTTTGTCGTTGAAGACACCTTTACCCAGAGCGCATCGCAGTTTATATGCTTTTGTTCCTACAAGCACATTTTGTTCGAGACAGATGCCAGTAGAGGCCAGATATGACCAGATGGAAGGCTAAAACATTAGTATTTCAGGAAAAGGATTGTTGAAAAATATGAATCAATATGGAACCTATCTTGAGAGGAACCTATCTTCTAGAGTCACCTATCACAGTCTCAATGAGAAAGTAATTTTATGTAGTAGGCTTTTTTTTTTTTTAATTATGAGATGCTATTTTTTAAACATACTGTTCTGGGTCAAATATGTAATTTACCTCTGGAATTTGTGTGGTGGGCATTTTCCATACTTTTCTCAATGGTTTTAAATGACATATTCTTAAATGGTGATGCAGATGGTACATGGGAGGAAAAAGAAAAAAGAGTAACACAGCTGGGCAGATGTCAGGAAGCAATTTTGTTTTATATAAGACATAACAAGGCAAAGTTGTGGATATAAAGACCCTGAGGGAAGGGAGAGTCATTTAGAAATACAATTATGCCATCCCAGAGGAGCTGGCTTTTTGGAAACATCTTCACAGTATGCCAAATTTCAAATTACTGTTTTCATAAGTGCCTTTGTAAAGAATTCAAGAACCAACAACCCAGAGGAAAAAAAAAAAACCAGAGGAAATCTGTGGTAACTTCTGGATTCCTGATGTTTTCCTGCAGTCAAGCGGAGGGTAGGTGAAGCAGAAACACAGGGTCAGAAGCATGAACAAGGAGTGTGTCTTGGCTCTGCAGTGTCTTTGCTGTGTGAGAGCTGCTCTGCTTCACCAGTATAAAACTAAAAATTTAATTTTTCCTGGCAAACCCATTTCCAGCGAGGCATAGCTGATTAGTGGTTGCTGACTGTTCCTATGGTGTGTTAACAAATGCCACAGAAAATAATAGTTGAAGACCATAGTGGCACTGAATAAAGGAACCGAGAGTGGTTGCTGCAGGAGCGCTTACACTAAAATTTTCAGCAAAGGGTAAGCTGAAAGAAAAGTTTAAATGAATACCAAAAGTTTTGTGTGAGCCAGCAAGTTGCCTCCTTAGGTTTAGTGCATAGCAATGTTTTTACTTTATTTGGCTGACTGTGGCAATGATTAGCCGTATTGCAGGCATCATGAACAGCAAAAAAGATTAGTCCCAATAAACATGGGAAAGTATGTGGATAGTTATTTGTCAAACACATGTAATTGATACATATTCATTTTCCAGGTTAAGCAGAGGAAGCCACATATACCGTTCATCCAAGTCAGACCAGTAATTCGTGCCTCACAGAATACATGATACACAATGACACTTGAGTGCCCTTTAGTCTCTACAAGTCAATGCTCAATTCAGCCTCTCCTACCAAACCTGCTTTGGATCCGTCTCATGCCTCACGAAGTAAAAAGGAACAATTTGTTCATTTACAGTCCATTATGATCTTACAGCAGTCTGCCTTTGAGTGGCAACAAGTCTATATGGGTATTATCTACTGATGCAAACAGCAGCCAGTTTGACCTAGTCACTCCCTTTCTACGTGGTAAAATCCAACATTAGTAGTTCACCTACTTAATTAAGTGAAAATCTTTTTATTACCCGAAACTTCACAGACTGGAAGATATTTTTAGCTTTCATCTTTATCCTCCTTTCTGGTATATTTTTATAAAAAAAGAATTTTTTTTTGCTGCTTGGAGAAAAGGTTTGTTCAGGTTTATTAGGTTTATTATTATTTATCAAAAGGTTTATTATGCACTTATTTAGGATAAATCTACGGTGCTATAAGCAGAAGATACATTTGCTTCATAATTGCAAGGCTTCCCCCCAAAAAGCAGTTTTGACAGATGTGAAAAAGCCTGCTGCCCCACTCATTATTCACTCACTCACAGTAAGATACTCTCAGTATTATTTCTAGATTTCATCATTTCCTGTTCTGCTTCTAGGTGGCATTCCCAGCCATGCAATTCTTCATTTTTACTAATCTCCCATATTTTTTGCCTATTGTTGCTACATGTTAATGTGGAAGTTTCTGAGTCACAAATGCTCTACGTGTGTTTTTACCAGGAGATTTCAATGTTGTATAAAGATTTCTTAAAGTAACTTCAGCAAAGATGCTAAATTCATAAAGCCACTGTCTAAAAAATTTCTAGCAAGCCTCTAGTATAAAGTGTTCTTTTAAACACTTCAGTTCCTGGATGCTGCCTAGAGTTTTAGCTGTAAGTCTGCCATAGAAAAAGTGTTAATATCTGTGGAAAGTCTGGAGGAAAATCTCTCATTCCAGCAAGGTTTTCACTGTCCAGAGACCTGAAGGAACTGTCAGATATATACTATTTATGGAGTCCCCCAGCAAAATGGCAAACTCCTCCTCCTGCTTGTCAAAGTTTTTCTTTTCGTACTCTCATTTAAATATCCATACTCTGAGTGGTGGCAGAGGTAGGCATTACCAAAAGGAAATGTAAAATTAAATTTAAATTTTAGTAACATTGTAGTTTTTAATTGTTAATTTTCAGCTGACAAGAGCTTTAAAGTACAAGTAAAGGCATACAAAGGACTCCAGGATATTATGACTATTCAGAGTGATTCTAAGTATTGAGAAGTCCATAATATACCTGGCAATGTGAAAATGGAGTTGTGGATAGAAAAGGAGCTGGTAGCAATGGCAATGTTCTGGTAGTAATAATCAGGGTCACCTGAGTTCCAGAGCAGGATAAAGATAAGCAGCAGATAATTCTAATGCCTGAAGAGGAACATTTCTTCTCAAGACGAGTAGTTGAAACCTTGAATTTTTGGACCGGGAAAAGTAATCTAAACTAATCTGGAAAATAAATTTGTCAGAATAGGCAGGGGGGGTGAGCCAGGAAGCACTTGTCAAGCACTTAAAAGATCTAAGTAGGAGGGCAAATTCAGCTATGAGGGGACAATATATATTATGAAACATGGAAAGAAAGGCAGAAGGGAGCTGCCCAGATGCTTCCAATAACAAGCTGTAAGGAGGGAAAATATAGCATGTACTGTTATGAGCATCAAATACAGGTGTCTGACTGCCCAATATGCAGTTACAGGAAAATTAGTCTATTTTAAGTCCTGGAAGACACCAAAATTGCAGCAAGTAAATGGTCATTTACAGAAATTTTCACTGGATATTCAGTGGTTAATATTTAGTAGTGTTAACTACTTGTCAGCTCATTCCCTCATTTTATCAAACACTGCTCATCCAAAGCACCATGAAATGTTAAACTGAATAAAAAAAAGGAGATGTTTAGAAGCATTACAGTCATGCTACTGGAAGGAATTACTTTTTCTGCTTTTGACTGGAAACCTTTCAAGCACTGTGAACAGACTGGTTTTTAGCAGTCTATGGCAATAATAATTAAATCATATTTTGCTTAGAATTTAAAATCTCTGTGCCATAAAGAAGACATTTTTTATAAAGATAAGATACTGTAATGCCAAACAGATACTCTGTTTAAAGCAAGAGGTTTTTTTGGAGGCTGACACAAAAGGATGGCTTTCTCAATAGTGTTTTTCATTTATAAGTAGGTTTTTTGACATACCATTTTTAAGTGTTTAAGCAGCAGACATTGGCTTTTGCCAATCTGTAAAGTACTAAGAGCATATAAAAGGACATATAAATACAGTTTTTATGGTAGTTCTTCAAGATTCACATTGATAGCATCCAGAAACCAGAAAGGTAACTCATACTGGTAGCATAACTGAGAATTATCATTTCACTGCCTGCAAAAGTAGGCACTGAAACCAATGTTACCTGTACCTGTGGTGTTACTGTCATCAACCCCAGCCCTGAAGGGAAAAAGTAATGGATTCGCAGAATGATACACAGGAGACATTAACAGATACCATTTCTTTGTGGGCCTCATTAACTGTTTCTCAACACAGAGAGTGTTCTTGTAGCACAAGGAGATAATGTCACAGTGTGGCATCTTCAGAGATCACTGAAGTGCAGTATCACACACCACCTTAGTGTCAGGATTTGAAGTGTTGAAGTGCAGTCTTTTGCACAAGTTTGTTGTCTGTCCAGTGATAATGATGGCTTTCACAGAGATGCTGGCTCAGATGCTAAACTATTATCTTTCATGGTGAGTGCTTTCATGTCTTCCAGCACAGCCAACCCAAGCTACTTTATTAGTATTATTTATTGTTATTTATTAGTTTTATTATTTTATTATTGTTTTTATATATTTATTTATATTTATATATTTTTATTATTATTTGACAGAGCCCTCAGCTCTGTCAGGAGAAAGGCACTTGAGCTTGTCATCTGTGCTATTTCAGGTTAAGGGGGAACAGGAGCAACTGGGGATGAGTTGACCAAACATGTCTTGCAAGGAATGCAGCTGTGAAACTCATCCCAGGGGAAGGCTGAATGTTTGCAGAGATGGCAGATCTGATTGCAGCACTCTCACCTCTCTCATGTGCAGCTCCCATTCCTACCATACACGTGCCTTGGAAGAGCAACTGTGTTGAGACTGCCAGCCCTCAGGAGGCAAAAAAAAAACAATGTGCAGAATATATGACAGTACTTGCTGAAAGGCATGGGAGATTGCAGACGTAGGAGACAGAACAGCTCTGCAAAATAATTTTCTTTGTGCTCCTGCTCCTACCAAATCTCTTAATGTTTGTGAATGAGTCCTATTAGCTATTCGCACATATTTCAGTGAAGGAATTATTATTTCCTCTGCTCATTTAGTACACCATGCCCTTTGCATTGTCTGGGTAATATGCAGTAAATAAACCCCATAAAGTAGATCTCTCCCATCTTGTTTATAGGAGTATGATGAACTGATAGATTCGTGGAATTTAAACCACTTTGTCCCATCAAAAAGTAAGACGGCACCAAAGCAATTTCTTAAGATTTTTTTGGAGTGTTACCTTAGTCTTAGGGGTTTTTAATGGAACACATACAAAAACAACTCAGACAAGACTAGCTAGAAAAGTGCAGATGTCATTAATGATGTGATGATCATCTTCTCTTTTATCTCTAAGAAAATTCTTTTTTAAAGTCATAAATTAAACCATTGTGTATTATTGTGGGGGTCTTTTTCCTTGCTATGACTTTATGGCTGTGATTCATTTTCTTGTAGTTACAGAGTGAGAGCCTTTGGCAGCCCCTCACATATGCACAAAGAGAGCGTCAATGAATCTGTGGAGGTCAATTTTTGCATGCAAAATTTTCTGAGGGGCAAACCTTTCCAATTACAATATTAACCTAGTGCTTTGTAAATGTTACTTAATATTCATAACAATGTTCAATTGTGGTTCACTTATTTCTGTTTGAACAGTATTGGAAGCAATGCATTCTAAAGCATATAGACCTGGATTATGCAGAGACATAATGTTTATTAGAAAGGAAATACTTTTCACTGCAATGAAATGTTTTGAAACCTCCTTTTTTCTTAGGCAGTAAATGTTTTTATAGTGTAATTATTTTTCTCAAACCACTTCTCAGCAAGCTTGAAAGTGCAAATGGCTTCAGAGTGGAACTTCAACAGCAGTAGAAGAAGAGTCAGGAAAACAGCAAATTTCCAAAAGCACGGGCAAAAGACTCTCACAAAGGGTTCCCTTCCATCTTCTTAGAATACTAGTACACGATTCCTCCACATTCTCCAGATGTCTACCCATCAGTCTAAGTGTGAAAAGACTTGTTCATTGACCATTCTCTCAATGACCATTTGTCTTTTCTAAAGTTTCCCAGCTCCAGAACAACATCTCCTAGATTTTTAGATTTTTGTGGGGACAGGCAGCTCTTCGAAGATGCAAATACGTGCACTCATGCAGAGAGCTCCTGTGGCTGCAGTGGCTGCTGGTCTTAGAGGGAGCTGTCTGGTCCCTCTCACACTTCCAGGGCTCCAGCTGCTTCCCGCGCTTCCGCTGGAAAATTCCAGCACGCTGACCTGGCGCTGACTCCTTGCTGTGGAAACACAACGGGATCCATTCTTCTATCTTGGACAAGTTATGCATATAAAACCTCTGTTGACTAAAAGGAGAATAGACCCCTTTAGGCCTGGCCTGGCAAGACTCCTTTGAATGCTTACAGCATTTTCCAGTGAGCTGTGTTGAGGACGGAGAATACTTTCTCCCTTCCCCCTCCTTCTCTCCTTCCCCCTTGCAGAAATCCATAGCACCATACCTACTACCTCTCATCTGTAAAAGGGTCCAGAAAACCACCTTTACTCATGACATTCAGTTTCATCTCTCCATAAACTGGATGGAGACACACTTTTTATTTTAACGCAATTAGTATTCACTCCTTGATTTTTCTGCCCACTTGCCCCATCCAAATACCCAAGTGGCTTTGATGAAGGTGATAAATGAGGTCCTCCAAGATCATCTGTTTTATGTTAACAGATATTCCTGGTGACTGGGAGACAACATGGTTAAAGTTACTCTGAGTCAAAATTACAAACTTTTCTTTTTTTAAAGTGTGGACAAAATACAGAATTTCAGACTAGCAATTCAGTGAGACCCTGTAGTTGCCAATGAGACAAGAGGCATCCATCTCACACATAACTGGCATGATATTTCAGATGATTCTTAGTTTTGATCTATGCTATTGCTTTTAGATGTTCCATTGTAATACCACCTGAGTAACAGTACAGCAAAGCAAGCCAACAAGTTATGACAAACTAAAAAAATCCAACCTGACATTTTAATCTTTTCTCAGGCTCCTTCCTTATTCCAGGAGAAAAAAAATAAATTCAGGTCTGGACTTATTTAAGGTGAAGAGATAAGAATTACAGATTTAAATTCTTGCACTGTGATTACCCAGATTTCTGATCCTGTCCCCTGTAAAAGCAGAGGTTTTATTTGATGGGCAGAAACAACCATATAGTTGTAGAAAGGATTTCTATAGTTATAGAAAGGATTTTTTTAGAGGTCTCTGAAGCATATAGAAGTTCCCCTATTGTCCTCAGTGTCTTTGGATACAAGTTCCAAGAAAGTATTTAGTATAGAAACATTCTTTTTGATGCTAGACAATAACAACATAAGTTAATATAATATTTGGGTCACTTTTACCAGTAGATTGGTTATTTGTCAAACAACAATATATTTATAAGGAAAAAGTAGTAATCAGTGATTTATTCTTTGAATTACTCAGAAAAAATAGGATGGGAGCATTATTTTATTTTTTAAATGGAGTGACAACTTAGGTAAAATATATTGTTTTGTTGCTTTTTAATACTGTAACACATGAAGTTGTGTAATGTAATACAATATTGTAATTCAAAAGTTGTATAATGTAATCATTTAGTGTTTATTTTATTATGTGTACCTTCTACTCAGAGGGTTGGCATTATTGTTCCTAACAGTGATGGATACAAGCAGATCATGCCCTATGACCTCTACCATCCCCTTCCTCGGTAAGTAAAACAGTCAACCAGATGCTAGGCTTAAAAAATACATTTTCTTTTTCTTTTATTCTTCTCTGTACTTCTGCTTTGCTCTCAGGCTAAATTAACAAATGCTGCTTTTCTCTTGTTCTGGGCTCTTACTAATCGTCTTAATGTAGAGATGTTCAAGTGCTAACCTGGTGTAATAAATTCTGTCAATGCAGAACTAAAATAATAGCCTATCTGAAGGAGAAATGCAGATTTATTAAGTGTGTGGTTGCTTTCTTTCTCCCATTCCCCAATTCCACTTTCCCTTTTCTCTCACAAACTTCCCTTTTCTTGCCCTTTACCCCTCTCTGAACAGAACTATAATCTGTGGCTTTGTTATGAACCACAAGATTTTCTCTCCCTCAACTCCATTTTGCTGCTTCTTGCATGCCCGTAATTTGTGAGATTTTGGATTTTGACGATATTAGTGTTGTTTCTGATAAACCCATGCTAATGCCTTCCCCAGGGGCATTAATTCATTGGTTTTTCTAAGAAAAAGGTGATCATGGCAGGAACAGGATCAAGACCTGATTTTTCTCATTAGTTATATCACAATTAAAATGTCTTTAATGTATAAGACTCAAGATTCTCATGGAAATAATCAGATGAGTAATTATTCTTAAAGCAGTGAATAAGACTGTTGATGATAAAAATGTTTAAGAGCTGAAGGATATTAACCTCTGGATTTTTAAATACTGCCTGGACATGCTGAAGTGGTGTGCTGTGTTTTCTTCCTCATTAATTCATTGTGTCATGGACAATGAAATCACAGAAAGAACCCTCTAGACAACTTGATAGTCTCATCCAGGTGAGGAAACAACCTCCTTCCAACTATATTGAGGCATGATGCACAGAGCTTTCAGCATCAGTGTGCAAATGCAGTGTGTTCACACTCCAGTCTCCAGCCAGATCATGGACCAACCTCCAACTGAGTAAGACAAGGAGCAGAGCAGCTTACTAGCCAGTCACTGTGGCTGCCATTCGTGTTCAAACCCTTTAACATCTGTGCCATTAGGACTTGGCTATTCTCTTCCCAAATAAATATTTATATTCCTGTACACATAGTTATTATCACCAAATATTTGTGAGATACACTTATGAAATATACCTCTGCGTCTTAAGTCCTTGTTTTCTGGAAAACATTTTTTTGTTGTTATTTGTTTTAAAAAACATCCACATGTGTTCCTTCTAGCCTCAAAAGTTAAACCTAAACCTGTTAGTAAGAAATATAGAAGCTGAAATACAGGGTTTAACACTTCATCTTTAAAAGAATATTTTCTTTCTATTGTGTACAAAGGTCATGAACACTGAAAAAGTACAGAGAAAATTTTGTATCAGACGATTCAACAATATTTAATAGTGGAGGAGAGGAGAGGAGAGGAGAGGAGAGGAGAGGAGAGGAGAGGAGAGGAGAGGAGAGGAGACAAAAAGAAAAAGAAAAAAAGAAAAAGAAAAGAAAAGAAAAGAAAAAAAGAAAGAAACTATTTGTCAAGCTGTTCTGGATTATGGTCTCACCCTGCAGCTGTTGTGTTGCATCGTTCTCTCAGCCTCCCTACTCTGCTTTAATCTGCCTCTCTATCAATTGCTCAGGCTGCAACAGCGTCCTGGGGCTGTTTTTCTGTCTGCTGTTTTGCTGCTACTTCCCCTTTTCTCTCTCTGCTCCACTCCCACCTGTGCTCCTGTGAACCCACTAACAGGGCTCAACTCTTCCTTCATCACCCTGATAGGGAAGACACAGCTACATGTGTTTTCTCCAAAACTCAGAGGTAGCTGAAACTGAATACACCATGAGGCTGGCATGAGACAGGGCCAAGTCAGAGGGATAAAAATGCCTTTCCTCTGAAATTGCACGTCTAGGAAAAATAAACAAACAAAAAAAAAACCCAAAACAACAGCATAATAAAACTAAAAGATAGAAACACACACCAAAAAACCCCCTAACAAACAACAACCAAGCTGAACAAAGACACCAAATCCACCCCAAAACAAACACACAAACAAAAACATGTAAAACAAAAACACAAACAAACAAAACAAAACAAAACAGAAAACCCACCAAACCAAAGAGGCCCTATTTCATTGCATTACCTCCCTGAGACCAGCATCTAATACCAGGGACAGAGAAGACTGATAAATATTCCAGAAGTAGAGAGCAAATCTACGGAGGCATCTCTGCAAGATTTCCCTACTGCAGGTCCTCAGCCTTTTATTTTATTACCAAGATGGAAATGTATGCTATAACTTTTAATGTACCACCAACTCTTTTCCCAAATCCTCAACTAATATTGCACCCTTCATACCTTGAAAGGAGATGTGACACCTGCTTTAAGACGTGTGTAACAGGGAAACTTCATTTTCCTCTTCTACATTCTTACAAATCCTGAGAACCAAACTACCTGCTGTATGTAAGCTACTTGAAATTGCTAAGGCTGCCCAAGGCACCTGGAAACTTGTCCCAAAGACTTCAGGAAACTCCCTAGTGCTATCACTTTTTAAGGCTAGAAAAAGATGGCTCAGGTGGTATGCAGCAAATTTTGCAATTCATTAATTTCACTTTGGGGCCTCTTGTTTGTGTCAGTAAGAAACCTTAGCGGTATGTTAGGAAACCTGTTCAGCAGAGCCACAGGAAACACATTTAAGTAGAAGTATTCCTAAAATTACCTCTTTGTGAAATATGTGGCTTGTGATCAGCACACATTGATGGCTGTGTATGGTATAATAATTATTCCACCACTCCTAGTGGTAAGTCATAGAATTAATCAGTGGCTTTACCACTCATAAACAATTTTTAATTTAAGCCACTTCACATTGAGTTTTATGGTGCTACCAGAAAGTAGCTAGGTGAAGGTGTTGCTAGGTATGCTGGAGCAGATGAGAAGGATGTGGGCTCATTATGCAAAATTAGAGAGAAAGCATTTTTCATATTACTCAGCGATCTTGGGGATCCTGTATTTGTTACTTTACAAAAATATTCCTTTGTTTTCAGTGAGAAAATAAAACTCCTCACCTTTCACTTCTTTTACTTCTTGTCTGAAGGAGGAAACACATGGGGTGTTTTTTACAAAAACTCTTGAGGTCAAAAACTGAAATCTTTTGACCAAAAAAAATATTTCAGACTGTATTTATAATGTCATTATGAAAAAGACATTTGCCTTGGGGGCTAAAAAATTATTTCATTAAATCTTTCCAGGTAGGCAGAACACACATACTTCTGTACTTCAGTCATGCACAGTAATATATGGGAGTAGCCACACTGGATCGTGGGAATTGTCCTACATCCAACCTGTGACAAGGGCTTGACTATAAGAGAGGCAATACCAGATTATTTTGTGTGGACAGACGTGTATATATAAAGGAATACATATCTTGTAGCATATGCATCACTAAAAAAAGGATTATTCTCAGAAGTATGCATAGGTTTTCAGAACATGCATATATTGTTCTGAGGATTTTTCATTATATTCTCAAATAGCCCTTGTAGACAAAAGATGGTTTCTCAGCTGCTCTCACTGCCTTAACTGTAAGAAAACAAGATCCACCTGGTTTAGCCGTCAGAGGACATGCATCTTACTACTATAGTCACATTTTCTTTCTGGTGATTTCCACTCATTTTTCTTTCCTCCTCCTCTACAGACTTGCTTCCTTGGAAAAAAAACAGTTCTTTCCCTTTATGTTCTGCAAAAGGGGCATCAGCCCCACAGCACAATGAGTTTCCTGTGATTTGTGACAAAGATTCCTCAGAATATGAAAAATTATGAAAATATTAGAATCCCATCAATTGAAAAAGAAAGAAAAAACTGCTAAGTTAAAAATATTTAGATTTTCTGTGGCAGTAGTAATAGAATTAGTGGGAGAGAGGACATTTCATATTGTTAACTGTGATGTAAAAGACACCAGCCATGAGCATGTTTTGCTGCTGTGGACACCTATGAAAATAGATACATTAATAATTTTTACTGATGTTACCCTGGTAAAAAGACCAAACTAAGTAAAACCAAACCAAACCAAACCAAAAAATCACAACCAAACAAAAAAGCCCATACAAACAACCTTGCAGGTAGCTATTTATGCATTTTAGGGGTGCAGGTGGGGGTGGGAACAGTAAGGGTAATGTTTCCTGATGCCTCTTTGTTTTCCCAGGTGGGAAAGTACACCCTGGACTGCCTGTTCCTCATCCTGTGGAGGGGGCATTCAAAGCCGCAGCATCTCCTGTGTGGAAGAAGACATTCAGGGACACATCAGCCCTGTGGAAGAATGGAAATGCATGTATACTCCAAAGATGCCTGTTGTCCAGCCTTGCAATATATTTGACTGTCCAAAGTGGCTTGCTCAAGAATGGTCTCCGGTAACCAACTTAGTTTTGTTGGTTTTGTATTTAACACCCTGGGGAAAATTTCTTCAATTACTGTTTAGTGAGTTCTTGGAAGTAGAACACTTACTGTTTGCTCTCATTACCAACACCTGTT
>WBND01000394.1:355567-366170 GCA_013398595.1 Tychaedon coryphoeus
ATATGCTGTTATGTGGTCATATTGGGAATAATTTGTTACACTAGGAAATTTTTTCATGAGTTTTGTGAACAAGGTTGATTGCACTGTAGAGAAGGAGTATAGGTGTATATATGTGTGTGTGTGTGCATGTGTGTATATATTTATGGGTATAAGTAGCTTTAAATATTAACAAGAAGGGATTTGTAGAGAATAGGTATGACCTGTTGTTTGTCATGATACGTATTTTAAGAAAATATTTTGGAAAACCTTATGGATATATGACATGTGATACTAAAACAGTCCTTGAGAGATCAAAAGGGAAATGGATTTAAGAACTTCAAATTGTTTTCAAGTGCAGTTATGACACCTCCATACTTTATGTCACTGCTCTGCTGCATTGAAGGCCCTTTTCTGCAAAGACTGGTGCATGTACTGCAAGGCTCCAGGGGTGCCAGTGGGATACTGTTATTCCCATTCTGGGCAGTGGGCCAAAGTCCAGCCTAGGTTCAGTCTGCCGTGAGGTGATATGTCGTACACATGTTGTTTTCTCCCTGCAAGGCAGACCTCTAGGAGTATTTAGAATCTTTATTTTAGGCTAATAAGAAACACTTAATATAAGTTCAAGTACAGATTTTTACATGTGTTGATTAACAGGAAGAATAAAGGGCACGAAGTCAGAGTCTTCACACAAACTTTCCCAAATCTCAAAGAGTTTAGCTTAGAAATATTTTTGGTGATAAGGCATGAAAGAGGAAAACCAAACAAAAACTTAGAAAATTTGTGCTGGAAGAACTATCCATGCAATTCCCTTTTGTAAACTGTAATATCCATCTGCATATAGTTCCAGAATATCTAATCTGTTTCAGGAATCTTGAGTGATGAGCTTCCACCTAAAATTGGTTTCAGAGCCTCACTATTAATATTGGTTTTCATTAATGTCTGTTTTTAAACAGTTGTTCATATTAGGGCCTGATTATTAGATTGAAAAACTGTATCTAAGGATATAAAAAAGGAGACAAAACATTTAGAATTCATCAAAATACAGGGAACAATCAACTGTGGGGCCAGCTTATAGCATCATTTCATTCAGTGTAGGGATTTCATACAAACCAAGAGCAAGGTGTATTCCTTGATAATGCATCTTTTCGTCAGCACCTCTGCAACTGTGCAGAGACACAATGTAATAGTCCATGGCCCACCACCCTTACAGATGTCAGGGTACCAGCCACATATTGTGGCTGATGAATGATCAGTCTGGAGTGTAGATATGTGGCAATTTTAGGCTTGCAACAGTTGAGAGCTTTTTAATGTCAGACCAAGACCTGGCTGGTGTAAGACTGTGTGATGTGATCAGCTATTTTGTTGACTGTGGGCTAACCAAAATGTAAGCAGCTTTGGGGCAGGAGGAGCAGCAGAAGGCCTCCAGTGGCATGGTAAGCAAGATGCTGAAGAGGCAGCATTTTGTTCTTTACTGTGTTTACTTTAAATTACAGCAATGGAAGTATCTTCAGGCAAGCTATGCTTATATCATTTTCCTGTTCATTCTGTGTTGGTGCAGTAATTACCAATTTCATTACTCCACTAGGGCAGACATCAGCAAGGATCCATTCTTTTCCCTCACTTCATCTGAGGCTCTTGCCAAGCTTTCTTATGCCACCAAGTCCCTGAACAGCCCCCGTTCTCCTCGACAAACAGGGCCATTCTTCGTAGCCAGTTGACCATTCTTCCCTGACCACTGTGACCCTTTCTCCTTTATTCTCCCTCGGGCAAAAAAATCAAACCTCATCTATAAGCAATTCTATTGTCTTTCTCAAAGTTTATATTTGATTAGAAGTTTAAAAGCTAAAACTCAAAATTTCCAGCATATTACTCCTATGAATTGAGTTCTCACATTTGTGGATCTCTGTATTGCTATCTTTTGATTTTTGTAACTTTCTATTTAATATTATTTTTGTTATGAAATTACACATTATGATTTATAAAGCTACAGTATTTCTCATACATTATCCTTCTGTAATTTGTGATCATTCTCTGATATGTGTTGCCAGAGCTCCAGATGCTACAATTTTATTCCGTCTGTGTATAATGCCTTCCATTATTTATATCTTCAGGAATTTCAAATGCAAGCAAGTCTTACAGTTTAATTTTGTCTGTATATGTCTATTTTTCAGTTGCCTTCCTTTCCTCTCAGTAATATCTGAATTTATTACTATTAATTGATTCTGACAGAGGTATAAAATTACCGCAGAGAATTTTACTCCTCTGTCAAACTTGGTTGAAATTCTTCAGGAAATTCAGTGGAAGTGTTTCCACACGAGTCACTGAAATAAATGACTGAGTAGAATTCCCTGGTTGAAAGAAAGGTTTTTAAAGGAGTTCAGTCTTTAAAAGATAGCAGAGAATCCACTTGGGCTCTCAGCCTTCAAATGAAAATCCATGCTAAATATTTCTTTGTTGGCTCTGCTGCTCAGAGATTTAATCACAACCAATTCAGCCACTTCAAGTCTAGAGGCAGTAGTTATGTTTGTGTTGTCTGACCTACTGCAACCCTAAATTAGGTCAATTAAAAATTAATTGCTGACAGAACTACTATGAAATATTTCATGTTGGTAACAAAGTATTGTAACCAGGACAAATGTTTAAGGTGAGAAGGCTTTACTGTCCTGTGTTGAGTGTCTCCTATTGCTGTCCATCCCTGAAATGACCATTCACCAGGCATTAGAAATTTTATCTGAGGAAGGAGCCACGGTATATTTCTGTCTGACCTCTTCCACTAAAATTCATTACACCAGCCAGAGTCGGAAAGAATTGCAGTCATGATTTAAAAAGCATGGGGTTTTCTATGTATAATGAGATTGGGTTTATGAGTAATGGATGGTTTCTTGAAAGATTTCTTTCTCTAACTTTTGAAAAATGATCTTGTATGTTAGTACCATATCCAGCTTTTAACATATTGCCATAAATAACCCTGGTGCTAGCCATTTAGAAAAAAAAAGGGGGGAGGGGGTGTGGATGGCAGAGTGGTGGGGGAGTGGGCAAACAATAATATCTGGATGCCAAATGGCACCATCATAGTGATAGGGCCAGTTCAGTAAACTAAGGGAAATTCCTGACATGCATTAGCAGGGGTGACAAAGCCCTCAGGGAATTGAATGTGAACAGAGAGCAGTGTGGCAGAAGCACCCAATATCTCTTTCTTACTTTTCAGTAGGTGTTTATGCTTCTAAAGACACATCAGCTATTTTAATTTGGTCTTCCTTGTTGTACAGTTTCCATCATGTTCTTTGTACCTCACAGGCAAGTCAGTAAGTTTAAAACTTCCTAATGCAGCTTTACTTTAAAAAGAAAGCATGTTATGATGGTTGGATTGCCAAAAAAATGGATAGTGAGGACATATATAACTTTATTTGCTGGGCCATAGCTTGCCCACTTCAGATTCATGTAGTGGGAAGAGGAAGGTATAGGGAAACTTCTTCATATTAAGATCTGATATATGTGGTTGGTCAAAGGGAAGGTCAGCGATGCAGCAGCCACACATTAGGAAATTATTTTTATCTACTCATTCAAAGACCCACTATGCACGGTCACAAATACTTAGGATTTATGCGTATTAACAATACAGGACAAGCAGTTATCTTTCCCTGTGGAGAAAGGCAGCCGTGAATGGAAAGCACCAACAGCATTGAATAAAGAGACAAACCTGAAGGAAGATAGATTCAAACAACTTAAAAGAAATTGTAGGGGGACAGAATGTAATCACTCTGATTGGAACGGGATCTGTGCAGCTGCCTCCAGTGTTAATACTTTAGAGATGGAGCCTGACATTTTATTGATTAGTGATAATGACCACTGTTTCACAGCTCTGAACAATGACACCAGCAGTTATCTAATGCTCTATGGGAGCATCCTGTGGTATTACCCATGCCTTAAAACCTGTGGAAAGGTGATGTTTCCTGGAGGAAAAGGACAGGTTTGCATTTCAGCACAACAGAAGGAGTCTGGAAGTCTGTGCTCAGTTCTGGATCTATCATGGAAAATTCCCAAGCCTTCAAACAAGCCCCTGAACATTTCATATCACCAGTAGTATCTGAGTTTACATACCTTGATAGATGGTTGTCTCTGCTTTAGAACACTCAGTCCCACTGGTTTGTGCATGTTTCAAAACATCAGACTTTATCTAAGACATGGATTTAACAAGTGATGGTTCAAAACAAACAAATAAAGCAAGAGAAAAAAAAATTTAAAAAAAGCAAACAAAAAAGCATTTAGCAATAAAAATTAAGGTCAATATGTAATTATGGAGCAGTGAAGAAAATTAGCTATTTTTCTCCATAGCTCAAAGCACACCAAAGCACTCAAAGCACACTTGTTTTCCTTCATAACACATATTGTAGGAACCCAAGTCCTAGACGGAAGAGGCTGTACATCAAGTGTTTTGAAAATCTCTGAAACACTTGGTGGAGCTCTCCGTGGGTCTCATCCTGAATCCACTGTGACCTGCTGTGAAAAGTCTCCCACTGTTGAGCAATGACATTGTCTTCTTATTTCTCTTCTGACTTCCCCAGTTATGTATATGTTGCAATATGGAAGGGAATCTACATCAGTCCTACAGTCCTTAGCTGAAGGAATGAATTATTGCCTTTGTCTTGTTTATTGTTATTAGAGGGACAATTATTACAGTGGGATTCAATTAAACAATGTGGAATGACAACTGAAACACTTCAGTCATTTCCCATTTTCTAAAATACTACTTCTCAGCATATCTATTCCATTACTTCCATTTTCCAAGTAGCTCAGAGGTTAGCATACAGAAAGGCCTAATGCTGAGCAGTGGAAGATGAGCTATGTGCAGGACAAATAACTTCAAATCCATGAACTGCCTCCTTTTTATTAATATACTTTTTTCTTGTTTGTGCTCACCATTTGGCAACATTTGTCATTAATGACAACACAAAGGTATTTGAAAGTGTTTATAATTTTCTGGTGTTAGGATAATGGAAAATTCAGAAACATTGTAAATCTATGTTAGATATTCACATTACATAAATTTTCTATTTTTAATGACAATTACTAAATAGAGATTTCCTTGCAGGGTTATCTTGAATTTCTCCTCTCTTTTTCTGGTTTTAACTCTTGATTCTGCTCATTTTGTCTTTATCAGCTAACAGTTGTATTAGAATTAATCACATTTCCAAACTTAGCACTTAAAATGTAGAAATTGGGCCTCGATAGCTAAAAAAAACCATTTCCTTCCATTATGAGTTGCTGACTCAGGTGAAATAATGTAATATGCGGTATTTATAGACCAAGCTTCCTCTCAAAAAGGATCCAGTCTTCTTTAGTGATGTTCGTACTTTTCTTTTGTGTCCTCTCCCTTTTTTCCCATGTTTGTGTGCATGATATACATCATGTGTAAATATTCCAAGTATTTGAAATATTTCTCTTCTTCTAAATAAATAATTTTAATACTTAACAGAGTATCCTCCATTTTGGTTTGGAGTACAGCAGATCTTCAACAAAGCAAACTTATACAACAATTTACAGTGTTCAAAAATACAAGGAAGACAGCTTTCTGATGAAGACCAGGACCCTTTTTTTGGTCATAATCTGATTAGAGTTTCTACCTTTCAGTTTGCCAGACTAAGAAGCTGTATATTTCAACTAGTCAAAATATCTAAGTCAAGGTGGCTGATGTGAACTGCTTAATCTCTGACAGGAGATATTCCACATGAAAATAAAATTACAGCAGCTGCAGTCTTACAGTGGCTCACCTGTAGTGCTAAAGAGTTTAACCCTCTCAAAATGAAAGGTATCATCTTGGAAACTAGTGATATTTTAAGTTAATATGTCTTAAGTGTAGGAAAATTGCATAAGTTTGCATCATTTTCCAAAAAGCTTTGCTCCTTAAAGAATTCTCACAGACTTTGTAGCAGTATGATAAATATTTTCAAATTTTACCATAATATCTGCAATTAATTTATTTCCTTTCTGTTTCTTTCTCTGTACAGTACTAGTAGTGGATGTCAGGTTTATAAGTGACAGGTGTTATAAAGATCCACAAAAATTGGGTAAAGAGATACACACTCCTTGCTCCAGAAGACTGTGATGTCCCAGTCAGGGATCCTGATAGATACATCCCGGGAAAACACTAGCTTCACTTTTAGGTTTTGGATTTTTTTAACTTCAGCATGGGGGGACAATCCTTTTGTCAACTAGAGAAAGGCAGTGGATGAAAGGGAGAGGAGTGTAAAAGTATTTTCAAAGATGCTGATCACAAAACTAAATTTTCCTTTTCTTCCTGTCAAAATTGTAAATGTATTTCTCAAGGTATGAAATTAGTTTTCTAGAGCCCCAGACCATGGTAAAAGCAGACAGGTGTATTGGCTTCAGCCCTAGGCAAAGCTGTGCAACTCTGGTGTGGCCTACCAAAATAAAGACCAAAGGAAGATGAATACTGTCAGTGACAGCCGCGTTTCCATGAAAAATACACCCCAAAAGCTGAGTTTGCAGAAGCAGACAGATTCCAAACATTTACTGTTAATGAGGGAATGTTATCAGCAGGGATTGTTCCTGTAGGGTTCAGCAAGGATCAGTGCCTGATCCAACTACTCATTCTTTTGTTTTAGTCCTTGAAGAATAGCTACAACCCTTGCCTTAGAATTGCCTGTGGCAGAAAGTTTGGAAGAAAAGCCAATGGAGAAGGCAAGACAGTCAGATAAAGCTGTCTAAATTACCCTGCACTCATAACTTTAGTGCTCCATTGATCTCAAGTACGAAGGCATGGTATTGCAGGTTATGGAGTGTCCCAAAACAATTGTTTCTGGATAGATTTAGGAGTCAGCTTAGTTCAACAACCAGAGCAGCAAAAAAAATGTGTTACATTACTGCAGCAAAGTAAATGAAATGGTATAGAGTTGTATGTGAATCTTGAGCTCTATAACTTTGTGTAAAATGCTAGTCCAGTTTCTAACACTGACGTAGAAAAAGCAGTGACAGCACAGAGAAACTGAGAAATTATTCCATTGTTGAGGAAAGTAATGAGAGATGGAATTCAGTTTGTTTTATTGTAATGACAGCTGCAAAGTGCTCTTAATAAAATACTCATTAACTTCCAGAAGGAAAAATTTGGAATATATAAGTGTTACTGATCAGTAAGACAAGTGCAACAGATAGACAAACCCACAATAAAAATGAAACACTCTTGGGGGTTTTTTTAGTGAGAGAAAGTTAAATGTCCTAATTTATTTAAATTGTTAAAATTTTTATTTAATTTAAATTTTAAATTTTAAAATAAAAAGAAAACAAACAAACAACAAAAAAAGCTAAAGAAATTATGAATTCTCTTCACCTTTTGGTAGCTTCAAACTAAGACTTAAAAACAGTCACTGTGACACAAGAACACTGATTGAAATTATTTTCCATGTAGTCCTGCAATTACTTCAAACATCAGCCTGCTCAATACTTACTAGCAGAAGAAATTTAACAACTAAGGCAAAGATTATCTAAGTTGATACTTGTAAAAGGTAACTAGTGGGATCATCATGTGCATTGGGCACTTTGGGAGATGCTGGATGCCTTGCACTGAGATGTTTTAGGATCAAGGTGGGTGTTACAAGGGTTTGTCTTTCTTCTTGGATATGAGGAGACCTGCCACTGAGTTGTCAATAGACCCTCCTATGTGTATTTTTAAATAAATGTATGATGAAATGAAGTACTTGTTCTTCATTAATAAAATTTGGCCTGGCTAGGACTATCCTGCTTTTGCTTCCCTGGCAATTTGTGGACATAACTTGCCTCTCTGTCTTCCTCTCGCAGGTTTATTCCCGAGGCGTGGTCCACCTGTAGTGTTACCTGTGGAGTGGGCAGCCAGATGCGGCTTGTGAAATGCCAGGTGCTCCTCTCTTTCTCTCAGTCTGTGGCTGATCTGCCCATTGATGAATGTGAAGGTCCCAAACCTGTGTCTCAGAGGGCCTGTTACAGTGGTCCCTGCAGTGGGGAGGTGACTGAACACACCCCAGAGGAGACTCGGCTTTTGTATGGCAGCTTGCAGGAGTTCGATGAGCTCTATGACTGGGAATATGAAGGCTTTACAGAGTGCTCAGAGTCCTGTGGAGGAGGTAGGTGCAAAATGTTTCTGTGCTGAATTTGCTTTCCTTCTTCAAGTACGTGCTTGGCACTTAATACCCATAGACATGCTGCTTTGCTATGGCTAGTTAGAATCATGGAAACATTTAGGAAGGAACTAGAACCTTAAGATTGTTGAGTCCAGACGTATTTGAAAAGGCATGGATAAGAAATGTAAAAAACCCCCTGTGCACAACATATTTTAGCCCAGGTCTTCCAGTTCTGTGCTCAGACAGTCACTAAGAGTGGTCAATTTATCATGTATTTTTGTTTCCTGCATCAGCTGAATACCTAAAGGCAATCACCCAAAAAAGCTAAATGTTAAAGGGGTCTGGTAGTGCTAAAGCTAATGATCACATATCATTTTTAGCTCTTATCTCTTGGTTTGCTCTGTAAAAACATGTAGAAGTAAATTGTCTGCCCACAGCAGATGAAGTTAATAACAGGTATTTTAAAGGCTCAGCCATTCCCTAACTCCGATCAATAAGGGACATCAGCTCCAATCCCAGTGCAAAAGAAAACTTACGGCAAAATGGCACCAACCAATGATGTGATTGTCTAAAACCAGCAGACTTGGCAATTGTAGTTTCTCAAAGTTAATCAAGTTCTCAGGTTGCATATACTATAGACCATTAACACACATTTCCGATATCCTTCTTTCCCCCATCATTTTATCTAACTAGTTCTGAGAAATATATCCAGTACAGTATTTTTTAAATCAAACCTACATTTTTCCAGCTCTTGTCTTTTTACTTTAAAACTTTCAGGCAATTTAAGAATGGATTGGTATGGAAAAATACAAAATATATACTATAGAACTGAAAACATTTTATGAGTTAATAATATGTACAGATTCAGAGTTAATCAGTTATAGTCTTGAAACCACAATTAGTAGAAAATAATGCAAAGGTTTTCTGTGCTTACTTTTGGCTTGCTGATGGTAGTCAATGTCAGACCATTTACACTTTTGCTCTATTTCCTACACACACAAAAAAAATACTGACACTAGTGTGTGCTAAGTGGCGACAAACACTAATGTTACAGGAGTGTGTGTCGTGTTGAGGTTACTGGTGAGCAGTAACAGGTTTTCACACTTTGACTACCAAAACCTGAACAGTTCCTAGAAATATCCTCTCGAAATGAAGTAATTTCTTGGAATTGAGAGATTATGTTTGTATTTTTCAAATGTAACTCACAGAGACTGATTTTTAGGAGACATTTTTCTTTATAAATTTATTCTCTTTCAATTGTCAGCAAAAAAATTTAGTCAAGATTTCCTTTTTGTCTGACATCAACTCCAAATTTTTCAGATTAGCAGATGCTAAATCAGGTATTTTTGTAGCCATAGGTGCAAGACTGGTCAAACTAATTTCATTGGTTTTAGAGTCTTGGGAGAAGAAACTGGGTAGATGCAGAAGTAACCTTTCACCTCCCAGAAGCAGCAACCAGAAGGAATGAGTTAGTCATACAGTCTGCTGCTGGTGGCTTCATTTAGCAGAGCTGTCATCAAATATCATGTAACAATGATTCTATCCTGGTAGATATAAACACAGAAATTCTCATTTGATGGTGTTTTGAAAGTGAAGTTAAACTGCCTAGATTCACATCCCACCATTACACATTTTTATACTGTGATTTCCTGTTGAGAACTGGTTTATTTTTTTTTCCACGGAAAGCAATTTCAAAGCAGACAGCTTTTGTTCTAATGATACTGTGCAGTAAATAATTGAATTTTAACTGACTTGTCAAATGAACTTTCTGAAATATATGTACCTATTTTAATTTTCTCTGTGGAACTTCTGATTTATGATCATAAGTTTTTATATTCTCTAAATTTTCAATGACCCATCCTAATTTAAAGCATGTAACAATTTTCCGCATTGACCTAACAAAAATATAGGGACAGTTGTTATCATTATGCTGAGACACACTAGTGTGAGATTCAGGAGGAAGCTGAAAGAAGTGATTCTGATCACATTTTTACTGTTTTTACTGGTGGAGGAAGCTACTGCTTTGTTTTGTAGGGGTTTTTTGCTTGTTTGTTTTTGCTTCCTGGCACAAGCTATTAATGCCAAACACTTTCAATAAACATTCTAGCAACCATATTCAGACAGGAACATTTTTCTTTGATATCTTTGCTGTCAGTTACATTACTGGCCTTACCAGGACCTTTCAAAGATAAAAAGAAATTTTAATAGACAGAATGCCTGTAGTATGGACAAGAATTTTTGGAATTGCAATCAGAGATAACTAAGATGAGAAAAATAAGCATGAGGAATGAACTTACTGGGAGGTTTTGGGAGGTTTGGGGCTGGCTGGTGTCACAGTTTGACTTGGGTTTGCCAATTTTAATATATTCAATTTCTTTTAGAGATAGGATTTAGGAGAAAAACAAGGCAGGCTTAAAACTTAAAAGGGTATAAGAAGAAATAAGAAATTCAGAATAAGATTTCCAGATCATTCCCTTCTCCCCTCTCCCTCACCTTCCACATTTCTCAAC
>WBND01000394.1:367165-391578 GCA_013398595.1 Tychaedon coryphoeus
TTGGCTATCTGGTTTGTCAACCACCAAACCAGCCCTCTGATTGGTCCCCGCAGCCCACAGTGCAAGCTCCCAGAGAAAGAACAGCCCTCCTCTGTTTCCATGCTCGGTGCTTCTGCTCTCAGGCGACCCCCTTTCATGCAAAACCAGCACAGTTGGATCCTGAAAATTGAGGAACAGTAGTATTAGAGCTTGGCTATATGAATTTGATAACATAAAATCATCAGCATGAGAAATGGAGAAGAGGTTGAATTCATGACCTCATAGTCATCACTTTTCAGTATTCAGCATTGAAACAGGCAATGGAAAAGTGTTAAATTGAGAATAATTGATCAAGAGTTCATTAGTGACACCCTGCAGAGAGGAGAAACTGAAGCTGTGGAAGTACACTCAGATTACAAAATTTTATCTGAGAAGGACACACAGAAGGTGAGTGAGCTGTATGCCTGGCAAACAGAAACATGTCAAACAGCATGTGGCAGGAATCAGTGGTTTCTTTCCACAGAGTTTGGAAAAATACTTTCATGGTTTCCATACCTCTGGATCAGCAATCCTTATTTCCTGGCCTCATCAAATTGGTCTTGATGTCTGGCCTGCACAGATGTTCCATGCAAAATAGAGACCAGTAATTTGAACACAGTGCCATTTTTCTCTACCTCATCAGGTAGAGAACAACCTCTGTTCTTCAGCCAGGAGCATTCCACTCTGGAGAATCCATATGCCTGTATTTGCTGCATACAATATGATTACATGCTCAACAGAAAAATGATTGAGCTAGAAAAATAATGAACATGATAGAGCAGTGAACACCTTGTCCATATATATAAGTTTTGTAAGTTTCTTCTCCTAGATATAAGTCACTACCATTTGTTCTATCTTTTCAATAGGCTACTGTTTTTACAATTTTTCTGAAATCTTTTGAGAGATGACTTGAATTGCAAAATTTAAAATACGGGGCCACCTTGGTAAGAAGGAAACTCCCAAGAGCATTGGCTGACCACAGGGACTTTGGTAATTTTGATGTTGGTGTCCGTGTCCGAAACGGACTGATTTCTTTCTTAGTTTTCAGTACCTGGGATACAGGGGACACACTGCATAGTCTTGTGTCATAGCCATGACCTTAATAGGCTTAGACACTAAGCAGCCAAATAAAATGGTTAACAAGCCTCTTTTCTGGGGGCTTCAGCCTATACTGAGATAAAGATGAATGATCTGTGAGTAATACCAGGAATACAGGAACTATGATCAGCTAGCTATGTAGCACTTCGGTTTTCTTGAAGCATATAAAATCATTTTTTGACTAAATGACATGTGCTCTGGCATTAGAAACACCAAAAGATATTGTTAGCTCTGTGGCATTGATTTTGGGAGTCTTTAAGGTCTTACAACACTTCGTTTTGGTTTAGATTTTTTTATCTTCACATTAGTGTCTTTAAAAAATTGTGAGATGTTTTGGAAAAGGGTTGTTTTTGAAAGTGTGAATTGTTGGGAGTTCAGCTGATCTTTTCCTAACTCAGGACGCAGGAATGAATGTAAAAAAACATACTTTCATTGTATTTGAATCACTGTGGATTAGATTCTCAGGAAGTTCAGGCCAATTATTATCCTCAGGTCCCTCCCAGCCCCCTTTTATCCATGGGGAAATAGATCTTTTCTCATGCAGTCCTCTTTCCTGTGGCCTGTCATTTTGCAATCCCTGATGTTCGAGCTTTCTAACCTTGTGATCCAAAAAGCGTGTGATACCCTTAGTCATAGCAAAAGTGAGAGTAACTGGTACTCTGTAGACCACATAAGGATTTTGGATTTAACAGGGAATTTCTGAGTTAAACCATAATAACCAAATCTTCTGTTTTATCTCTGTCCCAACAGCTACTGTTCTTTCCCAGCTCTCAGATGTTCACTGCAGGTTTGTGTCTTTAGTTTGGGTGCAGGCCCATGGATGCAGAAGAGTAAACTGAGAACAGCTGAATTGTCTGGCCACGTTTTACTTTGCTTTTGTGTGTGTAGAAGTCATACTGTTGGTTAAAATATAGCATATGAAAGCCTTGGTTATCTCCACACCTCAGCCTGCTTGGCCTGAAAAATAAAGTGCTTCATTGCACTTTTTGCAAAATGAAAAATTTAGAGCCCTGGGTGATTTTCTGTCCAGGGTGGTGAGCAGTGAATGAGCCATGGACTACTCACTGCAGCACTGAAGAACCTTTCAGAGAGGCTGAAAGCAATGACCAGTCTACCCTGGGGCTGCAGCCCGAGGCTGGGTGTCACCACACGCTGCAGCCCTGACCTGGGAGAGCTGGAGAGCTGCCTGTGACCATTATTTGTTGTGTGCAGGTGTCCAGGAGGCTGTGGTGACCTGTCTGAACAAACAAACCAGGGAGATGGCAGACGAAACCCGCTGTGTTAGCAGCCGTCGTCCTCCACAGCTGCTGAAGGCCTGTAGCCTGGACCCCTGCCCCCCAAGGTAGGCATAATTTTAAGTGACCTCAAACTCTATCGCCTTTCAGTCTGGAGCCACACCCTCAAGCACGCCTTTCTTAGACTGCAGGGGCTTACATCCTCTTCCTGCCACAACCGTATCGGCCAGGAAGTACAAAGCAGCAGTAAGACCAAAGGGCAGACTTCAGACTGTTTGCCTCTGCTAAGTCCTTCAAGCAGACAGTTTATGAATTGGCTTAACTTCACCCAGCATTTTGTCAAGTTTAAAGAGACTTCTCCAACCTCCCCTCTCAGAAAAGGTTTTGCAGAACTTGCTTGTCCCTTGCCTCAGGCAGTTTCCACAAGCATGACCAGATGAAAGCAGATCTTTCTTTGCAGAGATTTACATCTGCACCCTCGACAACAGAAAATAGCTGTTATGACATTCTATGGTTTATTTAAATAGGGCCTGTCAAGTCTGTAAGATGTACTGTATACATATTGTCTTTTTTCCCAGCTGTACACAGGTGCATTTACTCCATTGTGACACTGCAGCAGATTTAAAATACATTGATCTATAACTTTGGACTATTTAAAACTCTCAGTGCTGTCCAGGTGGTAGATATACCTTGTAGCATTTATTGATGTTGTATGTATGATTTATAAGACAACAGGCTACAGAGAGGTGTTTTGTTATGAATAAAAGTAGATTTGGGATACACGGAGAAGATTCACATTAAAAATCAAAGACAGCCAGCATGAAATGACAATAAGGACATAAATAACAGTTTGGTTTGTGACAAGTAGAGACAAATAGATTGAAATTTCTTTGCCAAAGAATTACAAATATTGCTTATGAGGATACTGCAACCCTAACTTTGTTAAATTGTCTTTATTGCTTCAAATAACACACAAATACTACATAAATGTTTGAAAATTACTTTGTAGGTGGAACTCTTGTGGTAATTCATAGATAGAAGCATCACTGCTGATGAGAGTGCATGGTAGAAGATTGATCAACTACCAATTCTGACATGAAAAATAAGTACTCAGCAGTTAAAAAAAAAATCGCACTCATGAGGCCAGTATCTATGTGACTTCTGTTACAAAAGTTATCTGAGTTATTGCATGAATACTCCTTGGATTAGTCTGTGTGATTATCCGTAGTGCTGTGGTAGCCTTGGTACCAGAGAGGAGCTAGTTTAAAGTAGCCACAGGTATGCATTTTCCATGAGTTACAAGAGGATCACACTGTAGGTGAGAATCAGCCTGTGAAGCAGAAGTGGAGGGGGATTGATGCAGAGGAGGAAGACTAGGCAGCTTTAATCCACCCCTAGGGCTGCAACTGAGAAGAGGGGAAATGACTCTCTCTCCTGTATACACTTCTCTCCTGAAAACCCCTCAGTCTGAAGGAAATTGCCTGTCTGCTGGCCCAGGATGAAGAACAGCATGTATTCTGCAAAACAGTTCCTCTGGTCAGAGCAGGTAGGCCTGCAGGCTGCAGGCAGCCTGCTAATGGAAAGAGACGCAGCAAGGCAAGTTGATCCCAGGCAGGCTGCGATAGGATAATTACCTTATTTCCTTCAAGGTACTGAAGTGCTACACCTACCAATGTCACTGTGTGAAATACAATGAAACAGGTAGTGTATAAAAATCTTTGCTTTATAATCATTATTTACAGCCACTTTAATACTTTTTTAAAAAATTAAAAATAAAGGATTGTTTATTTAAATTAGGATTTTCTCCTTATTCAAATCGTAAGATACTTCAGAAGTCTAATTCAAGAAATTTTAATCCAGGACTCTGATGGAAATTTACGCTAAAATCATGTCCTTATGTATGCTGATGAAGGCATTTCTACCCACTGACATGTCCAAAAATTATAATATGCTGTGGCTGTGAACTTTGATCTCTTCGACAGGAGTTTCCAAAATCTATGAACCATTGATACTTCCCAGAGCTCTTGTTGATGACTTATAGGGAGAGCTGGCTGGTCTCATGATGTTGGCTCTCCACTCTGTTTTCCAGCTGCTTAAGTGCATTAACAGAAGCTAAAATAATAAAAAACACTTTCCTAAAATATTCTTGATGTGTAAGAGACTGCTGGAGCATGCAGTTGTTGTGGGTAGAGGAGGCATTCCACTGCAAAGGCAACTGAGATGGTGATGAATTTCTTGGTAGGCAAGGAAATACTGTCCACATCATGAAGAAAAGCTGAGAAGTCCTGCCCAAGAGAACAAAAATTCTCTCCTAATATATTTAGAGAAATTATTCCAGCAACATTTCTTGAACCTAAACAGGCCAGCATGCTTTGAATGTAATGCTTTTATCTAAAATCTAATACGGTTAAAGATCTTGCTTAGCTGTAGAGGGAGAACATTTAAATGTTAGAACTTCAAAGATTAATGCTCTTCTACTACAAGCATTTTTGGTTACATGTGAGGCTACCCTGTAGCCTCTCAAAGGGTTAGTGGTTTGAGCGGTAAACAATTGTTTTAGCTGTTTTGCTATAGATAGGCAAAAGCACCAAATTACAGAATCTCATCAGCCTTCCTGGAGGGTCAGAAGGCATGGACCTCAAGAAAGATATTGTGGAAGTAGTAGGCAAAGAGTAATTTCATTCTGGTTTTGATCCATCTTTTTTTCTTTTGGACGCTTTAGAAGAATGATACTAAAAGGATCTGTACTGTTACTCTTCATTTTGCTCCTTACTGAAAATAGATGTGGATAGACTACAAAACGTCATTACTCACTTAATACTTGAAATTAACCTATGGTATCACCAGCCTTTTCAATCCCTAATTGCCCTGGTGTGTCTTGGGGCAGAATATGGTAAAAGAATATACTGGCAATATACTTCACATTTATGAAAAAACTGAGAGGTGATGGTGCTTGTACAGCAGCTGAGAATGCTTTGAAATTTTCTGTGGAATTCTGGCTTAATATCCTAGCACATTACTATTCTAAGTACATGGAAGAGAGACAAAAACTAAACCACAGAAATCTGTCTTCAGATATTCACAGCAGTATGGAGTCAGAAAAATCCCATACCTAAAATTCTTACAGAAGATTAAGAATCAGGAAGAGCTGCACACAAAAAAATTGGAAGATTTCCTGCGTATTCAAATCCCAACTGAGTCTCCTGGGGTTTCAGATTTTGTTGAGAGTTTTTTGCTTATTGCTTCAAGAACAATAGCAGAAAGAGTCCAGACCATTTTCTCTTGGAAAACAGTGTAAAAAAATTTCCCATTTTTAACTGAATTCAGAAAATGGGAAACACTGCAGAGCTGATTGCTAAGTTGGGAGCTAATAACTGGCTTTCAGCACAATACTTAGAGAGTAAAATTTGTTGTCATTAACTTAGTTTAATATTCCTAGAAAAAGGATATCGCTTGTTTTGATGTACTAGGAGACCCAGCATGCTTTTTACAGGAAAGAGAGGAATGAAGACTGTGACAATTTTAATTCAGTCATTCAGTTACTTAATTTGTATCAGTCAAGCTGTACCGCTTGAAGAATTACATAGCAATAATTGAGAAGAGCACAGTCTTCCAAAAGTAAACTCAGAATAGCTGTTCAATGTCAAGAAGTTTCTTCACTAAGTGAAAAAAAAAACAAAAGGGAAGATCACTCAGTTTTGCTAATTGCTATGTTTGTGTTCTAAATTACCAAAAAAACAATTAGAAGAACCCTGTTTCATTGTTAGCTTGGCTGTTTTCAACAACAAAATGACTCACATCCAAAATGTGTCTTTTCCTCAGCTTCCACAGCCTGAATTACAGAGGCAGTCATCATCTAATCAGATATAATTGCTCTATTTTATAAGAGCAACAGCATGAGCACCTCATGGTGAGCTGACAAGCTCTACCAAAGGGGTGAAAGAGAATGTTGTAACTCTGTTATTAATTATAACTGCTCAATAATTTGGTCAATGTGTGTTGAAAAGATTCGGTAAACATGTATGGAGTAGTGAAGAGAGAATCAAAGCAATGAAAACCAGATGGCTGAAAATGGAGGAAATTGCAGGCAAGTTTTACAGCTTTGTTCGTGAATATTTTCAAAACTGAACTTTTATTTCTGTGCAACAAACAACAGCTGAATTCAACAAAATTAAGGAAAAAAAAAAGAAAAAGAAGAAGAAAAAGCAGATGGTTCTAGGAATAGCACACAATTTCACCCCAGCACTCACCCTTTACCACTTCAAGCCTCTGTGGTTTGCAAGAAAAGATAGGAAACCATCTGAATGTTCTGATACCTGACCGAAAAGATAAATGTTATCTGAGTTAGTCTGGGCTCTGTCTCATTGCATACTTTGTTTCTTTTCTCTTTCTTTTTCTTTTCTTCTGTTGTCGGCTTGATTCATGTTTTTGTGATTAATCACCTGTTATTATTTTAATGTTTATTTGGTAAATGTGGTATTGTCATTTGTTTTGCTCTATTTCCCAGCTAAAGTTAAACTACAAAGCATTAAAAAAGTCAACAACTTTTTCAATGTATTAGATTGGTGATAAGTCAGACTTAGTGTAAGGTATGCTCCCATCAACAATCTGAAATTAATTCAACGTGTGTGAAAGGGACAGAGCTTTCTCTAATCCATTATAGGTGACCTATGTGTTGAAGGGTGTCAATGCAGATGTGTTTTGCATCAGCAGGGTGAAATATTAGAGCATCTCTATCTAGTTAATGAAAAGGGTAAAAGGTCTGTAAGTCATTATGTCTACAGTTCCTGCACTGTAGCCTTACTGGCAGGGGTTACCAGTTCTTGTTATTATCAAGAACTACCAGTTCGTGCAGTTTGGGGTTTTTTTCAGAGTTGTAAGTTAGAATGAGTATTAATGAGGCAAAGATGGTATTACTGTCTCTTTGTGACACAGACAGGTTTTCAAATTCTCACAAACAAGTGACATATTTTTTAAATGGAACACATTTAGGTCTATTTTTAGCTGAAGTGCATTGAGAATGTCTTTGAGAGCCTCTTAAGACATAGCCCACAGAGCGTCCTGGGATCACAGAACACAGCTTGAACTGTGGAGGAAGAAGTTGGAAAATCAGACACTAGAAGGTATATGCTGTCACACAGGGTAGATTCACCCTTATTTGAAGCCATTAGTTTGAGAAACGTCTTAGAACTCATGGACTTGGTGAAGGAATCATAAGGTCGTTTATTCGCTAGCTTTACTATGCAAAACACAGACCTTTACAGGGATGTCTAAACAAGCTGCCCTTCCTAGGTGGCTCTGTCATGTTCTTATCTGCATTACCTGCATGCCTACCCCCACCACTGTAACCACCCTGGCCTTAAAACATATTGACCTAAAACATCTGTGACCTAAAAACATTCCTTTTCTTTCCCCTTGTCTGTAATATAATCTCCTCCTTTGCACCCTTTCCAGCTCCAGAGAGATTGTCCAGGATGTGTGTGATAGTCTGCCTTTCCCTTCTCTCTGGTTGTTCTCTCTGGCTCCTCAGTGTTCTTTACTCAGCTACAGTTACAGTGAAGTCCCCAAGGAGACCCTTTTCAGCTATGCATGTCACATCACAATGTGAAGCAAAGCCACTTGCAATTTCAGAGGGTCAGAGGTGCTCTGGAGCTTCCATCACACCCTGCCTCCAGCTCTTCTAGTCTAAAATTTCAAGGGTCTTCCCCAGCCATTTTGCTTTTTTAAATAATATTATGGTTCCTTCATTAGATAGGATTATATTAAGAGACATTTTCCTTCATTTCAGCTTGTATTCCCATCAGACTTCTATCTCCACAAAATATTAGAGTGCGATTACAATTTTTTTAGTAACTTATACCATATATGCGTCTTACTTTTAGTGATAAATTACACTTCTTTATCAGAATACTGTATAGCTAGATAGATTATTTTTCTCTATATAGATCTCCAGTTCACAAATTTCTTCAAGGTAGTACACCCTAGTGTTGAAGCAATTTTGCCATGCCCTAACACATTTTTGTTATAGCTTCGTTTGGGATGAATATTAGCTTTAACTCATGTTAGGGACTTACTGAGTTCCTCTGCAAAGCAGACTTACTCTTCTCTTTTTTTCTGGCACGGTCAGTTTTGTGGGTTTCATCACTTCAGTACAGTCCACTTCTCATAACCCTTCTCTTCACTTTTGCCAGAATTTAGGATTCACTGCCACCTGATATTTTTCAGTATTTTGAGCAAATACCATCTCACTCAAGTGTTTCATATGTTAGCTTCTACTCCTCATTTTTTCTCTAAATTTATTCTCAGTCTTCTCGAGTATTAATTTACTGCCTGAGCAGTAGGATTTTGTTCCCCAAAAAGCTTTCCCAACAGCAGCAAAGAAAGTGTGTCTTTACTTGTGTGCCACATACGAAGTCAAATATTTTGTAGCATAATGAGGAGGATTAATTTTTTCACTTCAGCGTTAACGTATGAAACAAGCTACAGGGTCTTATAGACGGTTGATTTTACAGTGCATCTTCACTTCCTTTAAAAAGGGGTGAAATGAACAACACCATTATATCTTCCACTTACAGTATAGCTGAAGTAATTTGTGGGAGTACTGTCAACCAATAAACCTTTATGGACTAAAAGATACTTTTAAAAAAATGGCCCTAATCCTTGAAAATATATTGTACAGTTTTATAACATAGTTTGTCAGCAGAAAGATCCACGCATGAAATAAATGGAGAAGGTGCCCTCACTTCCATTCAGTTTGGAGCGAATTAAATACCTATTAAAGGAGTCAGACTGATCAAACTATGAATTCTCTTATCTGCCAAGTAGGTCTGCTGCATCTCCAGAAGCACAGCAAGACCTATTTGTGTCCACAAAATTTCCATCTTCAATGTGCCTTTACCCATTAGTATTGTGACTAAGATGATGTATTGTATTCTAACCAGCTGTTAGTAAGTCTTAGTCATTCACAGCTTTGGGAGACACTTACACAGAGGTCTGTGCGTTTAATTACCACACAGTGGATCCACTATTTCTAATATTGTAACTATATTGTATGGAAGTGTGTTTGTTTGTTTGTTTGTTTAATCATAATACTTACATTGTTCTGATCTGAACAAAGATTTTCAGGTGCATCAGACAAGTTCATTTCCCTTCCCCTGAGGAAGCAAACTGTATTGTCTTAAGTTATTATTTTCTGCAAGTTCTAAGAAGCCAGTTTCTCACTCAGAAAAATTTGGAGAAGTGTGTTAAAGTGCCGTTCTGCAGTATGTGGTTTCTGCATACAAATCTATGTAGATATAGCAATTAGGATGGAGATACTACGTGTTTTAATACCTTTAAGTTTGCCTAAATCAAAACTTTTATGATACCAATCGTTTGAATAGAATTTTTCCTTCCATTGAGTCAGAACTACTTGATACTTCCACGAATCTGACTACTTTAATATAGTTGTTTTTGAGAGTTTGTGGCTATAACATGAGTTTAGAGTCTCCCCACCCTAAGTAAGGAACATCTATATGTTTGGGTCTTTGAACATCAACGTGGAAAAACAATATTTTAATAGATAAGAGTGAGTGAGCTAATAAATATATTATTGGTCACAGTTTCGGGATCTCAAAATACAAAGTAAAAAGGAATAGAATCATAGAATGTCTTGGGAAAGACCTTAAAGATCATGTGTTTCCAACACCCTTGCCATGGGCAGGGACAACTTCTGCTAGATCAAGTTGCTCAGAGTCCTATCCAACCTGGTCTTGAACACCTGCAGGGATGGGGCATCCTCAATTTCTCTGAGAAACCTGTGTCAGTGTCCCACCACCCTCATAGTAAGGAATTTCTTCCTAATACCTAGTCTACACATACTCTCAGTTTGAAGCCATTTCCCTTTTCCTGTCACTACATGCTCTCGTAAACAGTCTCTCTCTCCATCTTTCTTGTAGGCCCTCTTCAGGTACTTGGAAGTCTGTGATTAGGTCACCCCAAAGCCTTCTCTTCTTCAGGCTGAACAGTTCTAATTCTCTCAGCCTTTCCTCACAGTAGAATTTTTGCATTCATCCAATCATCTTCTTGGCCTCCTCTGGACTGTCTCCAACAGTTTCATGTCCTTCCTGTGCTGGGACCCCAGAGCTGGATGCAGCGCTGCAGGTGGAGTCTCAGCAGAGCAGAGCAGAGGGGCAGAATCCCCTCCCTCCCCTCCTGCCCACACAGAGTCATCCCTGCTTTAGATGCAGCCCAGGAAATGTTTGGCTTTCAGGACTATGAGTGCTCATTGTTGGGTCATGTCCAGCCTGTCCTCCAACAGCACCCCAAGTCCTTCTCCCCAGGGCTGCTCTGCATCTGTTCATCCCCCAGCCTGTCTTGGCACCAGGGATTGCCCTGACCCTGCGTGAGATTGCTGTGGACCCATATTTTGGTCTTTTTTAATGGTCCCTCATTATAAATACAAAATATAAAATTCAATGTAAAATACTGATTCTGGATGCACCCTTGTTACAAAATTCTTGTACTGCCTTTTAAAACAGTATGTTGCAAGAAGGACATTGAAGGAAACTCAAAGCAGAACATAAGGGAATGGAAGCAGATATTGTGAGTTTCCTGAGTTCAATCACGATGCTATATAGTTCTATAGATATATTCTGAAGTTCTACTGTTATGCCTTTCCCCTGCTAAAAAAAAAAAATACAGAAACACTGTGTGTGCCTGATTTTGAGAGACAGTCTGTTTGTATCTTCTGCCCTAGTGAAATAGTTCAGGATAAGTTCATCCTGTTGAAAATATTATCCCTGTAATGCTGCCAGCCAGGTCAGCAAGAAGCTCATGTTATCTGCCGTTTTTGTGGCAGTACTGCTCATAAAACTTGGACTTGTTAGAGAATTTCTGAAACTCAGTCACTGTTATCTGAATACACTTTCATTCATAAATATGCTTGCTTTGTCCATTCAATAAAGTGACATCTTCACTCCTTTCCTGTTCTTATCATTTCAGCAAAGGCTTCTTTAGATTTAGGGAGAGTCTTGCTACTCTGTGGGACAAAATCATGTGGTCATGAATACTGATCTTACAATTTGTGAACTCAGGCTTTTTGTATATTATTTCTGTGCCATCTACATCTATTTCCAACTATATAATTTTTTAAAGTTTAGTTTTAGAAGGAATTTCAGATAAAAAATTGTCAGTTAAATGCACATCTTTCTTACCTGTGAGTTTCTTTCTTTGTCTTCTGGTGTCTGTAAGGTTGTTGATGTCTTCCTCAGGAATAGCTGTGTTTTTTAATATTTTCCATTTGATATAAAGGTATGTCTAAAGAAAAGGTGTTGGCTAATGACATAATCCTGCATGGAAAGCACTAGTGTGAAAAGAGCTAGGGAGCTTTCAACATAAAACAGCTCTGTCAAGGGCAGCAGGGTGTTAAACTGTGTGTTGTGATTTAAGCCCAGGTGGCAGCTCGGCACCATGAAGCTTTTCACTCACTCCCTCACACCTCAGTGGAACGGGAAAGAGAATCAAAACTAAGATTTGTAGGCTGGGAGAAGAAAGGTTTAATAATTGAAACATAAGTAACATATAATAATTATAGAAGAGAAGAGAATGAGAATGAGAATGAGAATGAGAATGAGAATGAGAATGAGAATGAGAATGAGAATGAGAATGAGAATGAGAATGAGAATGAGAATGAGAATGGAAGAAAAACAAACAAGGAAGAACAAGAGATGCACAATACTATTTCTCACCTTCTGACCATTGCTCAGCCCCATCTCTACATCCCAAACAACCCTCCTCCCAGGTAACTTCTCCAGTTTATATATTAGGTATGAAATTCTGCAGTGTCCAATATCCATTTGGCCACTTTGGGTCACCTGTCCTGGCTATGATCCTTCGCAGTTGGTATTTTTTTTCTGATCCTCCTCATTGGCAGAGCATGAGACAAAATAAAGTCTTTAACTTGGTACGAACACTACTTAGCAGCAAAAAAAATATCAGTATGGTATCAACGTTATTCCCACAGTGAATCTGACCAACTATAGAGAAGAAATTAACTCTACCTGAGCAGAAACCAGGACATTTTTTCCTTTGCTTCTTTGCAAAACAATCATTTAGACTGATCTGCAAAATATATTTCATAAATTAGTGGTTCTTGTGTTCCTGCATTGCTTCAGTGTAGGTTTAGGGCAATATACAGTAGGTCAAACTCATCTGGTTTAGTTCCCAGTGTGTTTCTTCCACTGAATCATTCAGCTTCTGCCATCTCCTGTTACAAGTTCAATTTGTGCAATTTGTGTTCTATTCTTCAAACCTCCCAATATTATTTCTTAACCAGCTTTCCACCTTTATACCAATTTACTCTTTTCCTTACCTGTTAACTGTTTCATTACTGAAAGGCCAACCAAGGATGTCTTTTTCTATCTCACGTAGTATATTAAACAACATCCTTGTAACAAGATACTGCTTTAAGCATAAGCCCAAATCTAAACTAGTATTCAATTTCTTGAACAAGCTCTCTGCCAAACCAGAAGCTGCCTTTTCATGTTCCTGTGTGGTTCTTGCAAATGTCCCGTAAAAGGCCCACTGCACATCCTCCTACTGTTCAAAATGTTGACAGAGGAACACAAACTCTCTTCTGTGTCCTGCGTGAATAACTGATGTTCTCTAGCTCTGACTTAAGGGACAGCAAGAGTTTTTTAAAGTGCAGAACATTATAAATATTGCTTGAAGCATGTCATAAGGTCACTCTAGCAATCAGAATTGTCGGTTGTAGAGTTGCTGCAATTCCTTTTACCCTCTGTACTTCTCTGACTTTTGAGTTCCTTCTCTGTTTGGCTCTGTTATATAAATACTGGCTCCCTGCCACAATCAGCTATAATGAGCTGCAATGTTAATAGATATCAGTAAGTTTACAGAGTGCAGGCCATTTCTGTCACCTGCCAGAGCGCTTTCATTAAGCCTTTGATCTGCGTATGTGTGTTGTCTGCATATCTTTAATAGACTTCCTTCACTTTAAGGAAGATACTTTTGAAGAAAGCACTTCATTCTCCCTTGTGCACAACAGTCCCTGGAACCTTTCCTGCCTGTTCATGTCCCTTGTCTCAGTGGCAGTGCTGTGCAATGGATACTGTACAGTGGATTTTGTCAGGCCGGCACTGAACAACTCTAAGTATGAATTGTTTTGCTGGTGATGATTTAAAAGTACTTTGCATTTTCATTTTTTATTTTATAATGAGCATTAATTTTTTTAGAGCTTAGTTAAGTCTCACTTTTCTTCTGAGGTGTGCATATACCATATGTGTACTTGTAATGTTCTCTGTATTACAAATTGAACCACAGCAGTAGGGAGATCACTTCCTAGAGACCTCAGATCTGTGTTTCAACACCAGCGTTGAGGTCTTTGCTCTCATACTTCATTTTGAAGGAGCGGTCAGATTTTACTGTAATTTAAAATCTGGATGAAAAATCACTTTAGTTAAATTCTTGGCTTTTGTGCCAATTTCTTTGAGACTTCTTTGATTATAAAGTCAAGAACCGACTAGGGAGTTCTCATCTCAGTCCAGTAGCTTCACTGTGAGAAAGTAGACTACCCAAGCAGAGTGGATGGTATCTTTTCCTGCTGTTCAGAGCGTAAAATCACATTCTGACATATTTAAGATGTAATACTGAGCATATTTACTCAACCAAATACATGTCAGTTAAATGAGCCTCAAGAAAGCCTTTCACACCTGAAACAGGAAACTTTGACACAAGCACTGTTCCAGGTTCATAAGGGAAAAGGAAGGGAGGAGATATATGGGCTGTGAGCAGACTCCTCAGTCTTCACAGCCAAATGGAGAATGCACAGGTTGACAGAGGAAGAGGAAGCCGGTATTGATATAATATGTGATTTACTCAGCCTATTGTAAGCACATATAAACAGCTGCTTCACAGCCCTTGTGCACTGAGGAATGTCTTTATGCAAGCAGGTGTCAGATGTTAAGTCAGATGCTTCCACACAGATGAATGTTTATTTTAGAAATAAAAAAAATTCTTTTGTATAACTTTCATATGGCTTAACCACATAAAAATGGCAATAATTTGAGTTTTTTGTGCTAGTTTGGGAGGTCTTTTTCTAGGAAAGTGTTTACTTTTCCTGTGCAATGTTCAATTGTCATGGCAGGGGTGGAAGGGACTTTGTCAGCATTAAACCACATCCCTAGAAAATTTTCTTACAAGACCTAACACCTTAGAACGATTTGGAGTTTACCATACATGTTGTGCATATGGGAGCTAATCCAAAATTGTCACCTACATAGCGCTTTGGCTCAAGACTACAAATTCTACCTACTTCATTTACTTTTTCCAGACTGCTTATAGGGGTTGAGAGAGTGTTTTGGTCTGAAGGCTTGTAGCCCTGCCAGGGCAACAACTAATTCTAGCAGCTTGTCTTGCCATGAGTAGCTGCTTACAAGCCAGTGCCACTTTCTGCTCTCTCTAGCTATCAGAAGTATTACTAATCTCCGGTTTCTGTGGCAATGAGAGAGACATTTCAAAACTGAGGTAACTGTGCATTATTGTTCCTGTTGTTATTTGTGACACAATAATGCCTTGTGACTCCTGTCAAGCTGAGTCCCCCATTGTGCTAGCTGGTGTAGAAAGACAGAATAAGGTAACATCCCTGCTGCAAGGTTACTGCAGGCAGCATGGACAGAAAAAAAAAATGCAGAAAAAACCACCACACAAAAATATTGTTGTGATTTTGTGAATATGAAGTTGAGACATGGGAGAATGGTATGATCCAGCCCAGGGTTGGCTCTCCACTTTGGACTCAAAGGGAATATACTCACACTCATGTAGCCCATGTTTCAGCAGTTCTGGTGTCACTCACCTCTGGAGTTCAGCAAAGGACCAGGAACAAGATCCTGCTCTCTTGATTCTCCAGTTCTCCACCTGAACTGTTAGAGCACAATATGATAATGATACCTTTTTTCTTCTATTGAAGGAAAGAAGGAAAGTTCCTTTTTAATTAAAAATTAGGTGTTTAGGACTTTACAGGTTTACATGTTCATGTCACATGTTAGAATTTTTAAAACAGCCTGAAGCTGATAACAAATGCCCAAGTTTAATTCAAAGACCACAGGAAAGATTTTTGTTGACTATGTCAAGATCATTTCCCTATTATAAATGGCATATTTAAACTGGTTTTTGAGAGAATTACTAACATTTTTAGATTTACATTAATAGTATGGAATAATTGTCCTGTGGTGGTAACCAGGTTTTTCAGATTATTGAGCCTTTTTTGGCCATTGGAGCTTCAAAGTTTTTCTTTTATTGAGGGGAACTGTGAATATTTACATTTTAAAATGCACTGACCATGATAATTCCAGAAACTGTATTTTGACGTGGAATTAAGCATATGCATAAGCATTCCTTAGATAAGTCTAATTTATTTAATGAGAGTGTTTCAGAAAATAGCAATTTATTATTGTTCCTTTAGTAATTAGACTTATAATTCCTAGAAGTGATGGTAGATCAGATTGTTAGTCTAATTCATACTATATATTGGCTGATAAATTTCCAAAGTGGTGATTTCTTGTTCGTAAAATCTGTCCCTTACTAATTCACTTTGTTAGTTTCTAGTTCCTGCAAATGCAAGAAATTCAGTGTTTTGTTTTGCTGGGGTTTTCATTTAATTTTGTCTAGTTTTAAAACTACACCTTTCCCTTATCATTGTGTAAGAGAAACTAAAGAAACTAAAGAAAAATTATTGTCTTGAGCAGTCAGATCCGGTACTTCTGAAACTACTTTGGAAACTGAGTCTGCCTATATTCATGTGTGACCAACTCTAAAAAAAACTACTATGATATCCTTATGGAAGAAGGAAATTGTTCATTCGGAAAGTTAAGTTTCTGTGATCAGTTTTGGTAATGAAATTTTGATCTTACTTGAAATAAGTTGTATTTTCAGACCGTTCTCTGGTCCTAATATATTTCAAGTAGAAACCTTTTTTCATCCACGTTCATTTGGAAAATGTTCACATGTGTGTGACACATGTGATATGTGTATCAGGGATAAATACGTCTCAGTAATACATGTATTTCAACAAATCCAGCCCTATGAATTGCCTTTCCTCTTGCATTCCTCTTTGCTAGCCATCTCTAAGTGTCTCAATGGTGTTGAATTAATATAGCTTTTGTTCAAATATTTGATGCAATTTATGTATATCAGTGGAGTTAGGTATCTATATCCTGCAGAGGATGAAAACATTTTGAAATCTGCTTTATATTAAATACAGTTGTTGAAATATTTTTAAAGTCTAGTTTGTGCTTACATACATAACCTCTACTATATTTAGGAGGTGGAGATGAACAACTGGTGAACTAATAGACCTAGACCTAGGACAAGCCAGAGGCTTAGGAGCATAGATGCATCAAAGTCCTAAGGGCTAAAAATACGTTGTTTCTCTGTTACCAGGTTAGTACAGCTTTGGGCAGTAGTGAAGGAGAAAGGAGAAGAGATGAAACGTATGTTTTGGACCAAAACTATGCAATCCTTTCACCAGATTCTGAAAAGTAATATGGGAAGTAGCAAGCAGATGACTTCTAGCTGTTCTATAAACCAGCAAGTACACAGATTGTTCCTAAAGCCTATACCTTAATAGCAGCCACAGTCAGCTTACAGACACCAGTTCCATTCATGCAAGGTTCCTTTAGTTTGATTCTGTAACTATTACTTTCATCCTTTAAAGTGTAAGATTCTTTCCTACTTGAATTTTAATTCTGGTATTGATGGGTGCATGTAGGACGTTCTCTTTTGTACACCCTATGCATTGGAAGAACCAGTATGGCCAAAATACCCAGAGGAAAAAATGGGCAGAGGAATTCACAGCTAATACCATATGAAATAAGACAGGATGTATTTCAGTTAGCAAAACATAACGCTCCACAGTAGGTGCTGTAATGGTTTTGAAATCAAAACCAGTGAGAGACTTCAAGTCAGAAGTACAATTTAATAGAAAAAAAAAGATAAAAATAAAATATGTGCAATAGTACAAAAGAGAAAAAACACTGACAGAATCAGAATACAACCTGACATGCTGCTAGTTAACATGGTGATAGCAGTCCAGATGAAGTGCTGTTCTCAAAGCAGCAATCCTATAGAAATCCTGGCAGTGATCCTGGTAGCTCTTGTCCTCTGGAAACCAGTGGGTAAGGGCAGCTTTGGTGTTCCAAATCTCAGTTTTTATCTAAGTAGGAAGGGCTTAGCTCCTCCCCCTGGCTGGAACATCTCCCACTGGGATGACGTAATTTTATCAGTCATGCAGTGGGACTCAATGGCCCATTAACAGGAGATATGTCCCTGAAGGAAGGGTGGGTTGTGGGAAAGATGAATAGCATTGCCCCTGTGGTTTTAACAGATGGCCCATTAGCAAAGGATATCTCCCACAGAGATAAGAATCACTGCCCCACCTGGTTTCAGCAGGTGGTGATAGAATACATCCTTTGGACATATCTTTGCATTATAATCTAGGACAGGGCAAAACAGCATTACTACAGAAAAAAACCCAGTATTTTATATATATATTTATTTAAGATTATTGTTTTCAACAGTACAAGTACTCTAGAAACCAATTGGTAAACTTAGTAGGATAATATTAATTCAAAGTATTGCAAGCACCTTTAGCTGCCATAAAATAATTCTACAGCCCTGTAATTCTGTAAGATTATTTCTGAGTTTTCTCTGTGCTTCTTAGGACTTTGAAATTCATGTATAGCGTTTATGGGTTCGGTTATTTGCATGTCTCTACTCCCTACTCCACTTTACATGTCTGCTCTACTCTTCATTCTTTACTTTCCATCTGTGAAAGCCCATAAAAGTCACTTGGGATTATGAAAGTACTAGGGCAAGAGGTATTTGACCTCACAGTTCGTGAGCTCCTCAAAGGAAACTCCTCTTTAATGCAGCTGGAAAGAATTGTGAACAAACCAGTGTTAATTATGAGTAGGGCAACAGATGCAACCTGCAACATTCAGAAATTTCGAACACTGGAAAAACAAGTTGTTTCTCTTCATGGAAACACAGCATTTCTTTCTGGAAGAAGAAACAGATACCCTCTTCTGAAAAAGCCAAGATGTCCAAAGGGTTTATGTGGCTTGCTAGACACTGAGATGTGAATTGCCAACAGAAATATTTTGCACTTACACCAATAACAAACAAATGTTGCTGGAGGCAACAGCTACTGCCAGCACTTTAAAAAAAGAAACTCTGGCAACTAACCATGTATCAAAATAGATTTTGAAGTAACAAAATGCTTTCTTTTCACCACCTACTCAAATGTCTTATTTTAGGTTGTGCCAAAACTGAGGAGTAGATGATATTCCCATTGATTCTGACAATTTCATGGGAAAATCTGGGAAGACCTTTTCCCCCAGATCATTCATATGGAGAGCATACCCCAGTTTAGCTTAACTGGCTGCCATATGTCACTCCTATTCCACTGGTAAATAGCTCCCCAGCACATGTGTATAGATTAGTGTCCTTCAGTGTGTTATGGCTGGAAAGTGACCATGGAACTTCTAACTCAGTATGAAAGATGCATATGTTATTAGAAAGGGTTTAACATATTGCTTTCACTGCTACTAATAGAACCAAGAATATTGTCTAAAAGCAGACTACACCATCATTATGCTTACAGTGAGGCTCAGGATGCATCCTTTTATAAAAGCAGAGAATGTCACCAGCAGATGGGGCACAGCAGGGGACGAATTTGGTGCCTTTAGTCCATCAGGATATCATCTAGGGAGGAAAAATAATCTTATGTGCTAGCTGTTTAAATTTGTTAAGGGTGTTTCTTGAAAGAGAGGAAACATTCTCAAAAAACAACTTTATAAAATAAAAAGAGGTTAGAATTGTTCCATGATTGTAGGCTAGCACAATCTTAAATGGTTGCTTGAGTAACGTGTTTGCTAACATAATATGTTTTACATGCACCAAGCTATTTCCTTTGATTGCAGATCTCAGAGCATCAGAGTGGTATTTCTCTGCTTCTTCCACAAAATCTGTTTCATGCTGCTGACATGCTTCATAACTTTTCTTCATTATCTGCCCCCATCCTGTCTGGAGCCTGAGGGTATCCTCCTTCATAACCACTCTCTTTAAGCTTCTGCCTGGATTTGCTTTCTTCAAAGACCGGTTCTCTGAGCCTTCATTTTCCTGAATTTTTTATTTATTCTCTCAGCAATCAGTTTCAATAATGTCATGCTGGAAAGGAAGCTACTCTTCAGATTTAGAAAACATGGAACTATCTGGCCTTCATGCTTTCATTTCGGATGTGGGAGTATATCCAGGTCAGCATAGAGTTTTGCGTGAATTTGTTGGACAGGCTATTTTCTTGTATTTTCCTTCTAGAACAGCATATAAGGCTGATTTTTTTGTGTATACATTTCTACATGTCTCTGAAGTGCTTTCTAGCTGACACATGAGTGGAAGGCCTAGTATTTTACACAATTTTTTAATTCTGTGCTTAGCTGACAGAATTAGTGGTTCAAATAAAAAATTAGTACAGTTCAAATAGCAGAAGTCTGGTTTTAAGGTGATGAACACTGAAAAACAGTTATCAAAAATCCTGTTGATGCAGAATTTACATAGCTAGTTCAAAGAAGATCTAGTTGAGTGACACGTGTTCATCCAGGGTGGAAGATGATCCTCTGCTCTCCCATTGCATCTCTCATTGCATATCTCAACAGCACAGAAAATTCAGTTAGGAATACCAAAGAAATTTGTGCTCAGCATTTCAGTATCACATTATTTTAATTAAACTTTCGTTAATATCTTCCTTTATTTTTTGTTTAAGATAGGGGGAGAAAACCAGTTAATTAAATCCACTCTATTTTGAAATACATTGTCCATGCTCCTACAGACAAAAAAAAATCCTACTGTAGGACACAAAACATTTCCTGTGATATTGCAGGAATCCCAGAGACTTGCAGTCCAAGAACTTCTGACAAGGGATGAAAATACAGAACTGCAAATATTCCTCTTAATCTCATCCTCCAGCTACCATAATGACATTGATCAGAGAAGGAAAATTCCCTTTCATTTACTGTTTCTTCACTCCATGTGTCATTATAAGAGAAAAATTAAGGTGAATTTATTCTGTGCTTAAGATTTTCTCTGCTGACCCCTTCACAGATGGGAGATTGGGAATTGGAGCACTTGCAGTCTTACCTGTGGGGTTGGTTTGCAGACACGAGATGTCTTCTGTTCTCATCTACTATCACGAGAGACCAACGAGACTGTGATTTTGGCAGATGAGTTGTGCTCTAAACCCAAGCCATCCCTTGTGCAAGCCTGTAATCGCTTTGACTGCCCACCCTCCTGGTATCCTACAGAATGGCAAGAGGTAAGAGTTTATGTGTAACCTCATTTTATGACTGCGTAAAGTCCTCATTGCACATATTTCAGTGGTCGGAGGGCTGGAGCACCTCCCCAATGAAGGCAGGCTGGAGAGCTGCACTGGAGAGGGCTCCAGGGAGACCGTAGAGCAGCTTTACAGTTCATCAAGTATGCCCACAAGAAAGCTGAAGGGGGACTTCTGACAAGGGCATGTAGTGATGGGGCAAAGAGTTTAAACTGAAAGATGTTAGTTTAGAGATTTAGTTTAGATATTAGGAAAAAGAATTTTAGTGTGAGGGTATGGAGGCACTGAAACAGATTGCCTGGGGGAGATCTGGATACCCCATTCCTGAAAGTGTTCAAGGCCAGGTTGGATGTAGCTTTGAGCATCATGGTCTAATGGAAGCTGTCCCTGCCCAGAGAAGGGAAGAACTTTTAGGTTCTTTCCAACACAAACCATGTTCTGATTCTATGGTCTTGCTTCAGCCCATCAACAGGAATCATTATTCTTTCTGACAGGCCACTAAAAAACTGCAAGGCGTGCATTTTTTGCTCTTAAAAAATGCATTAATGTTTCCAGAGATAAATAATGACTGTAGCTATTTGTAATGCAATAACAGCTGGCTATAGATTTCAAGCAAAAATACCTGGAAAATATTGGTCGGCTGCAGTGAGTGGACTTGGATGATGTCAGAGTTTCTAGAAATACTAAACTAGAAGGATTAAGGATAAAAGAGTCTTTAAAGCATTTTGAATATTTCATATATTCTCAAATACAAGAAACATTCCTTATGCTTCAGATTAAGAAATATGTGTTAAACACTTTCCTTTGGGAGACGGATGCTTTATTACACTAATTATAAAAATTCCTGTCTACACAATGGGTACAAGGCTTTCTATCTTTAGAAAGCACCCTGAAATGAGTTAATTTGCTGAAATCTGACTGCAAATTGAAATACTTGTGTAATTCAAAAGACTTAAAGATGCTTCTTTAAGTGGTTGCAATACTACATTTTTAGTAATATTACTGCAGGAAGAAAGGATTCTGCACTGTTGTCAAGATAAAGGAAAAATTTGCTATGTGGTGTATGTGTAAGCAAAACAGTTTTCATTTTTGATGTGTGCAAGTCTTCATTCTATCCTATGTGAAAACTATGAGCATTTTGCATAGTGCTTGCATGTGCCTATTCAGTGTCTGTATATAAAATCTGGTCTTCACTTAATAGCCAGGAAAACATTAACATACTCACCTGTTGAACTTAGTAAGTCCATGAAGCTGGGAGAGCTTTGGATTTGGGCAACCAACACAGTAAAAATATTTATTTCAGTCTGATGGTCTGTCAAAGCTAGGTAATGAGCCTATGGCTTTAGTCCTCTCTTTAAGACAATTCAGTGGTACTTCATGCTTTAATTTGTCTACTGATACTCACACACACGTATCTACTTAGTTGTACTTCTGAAAATTTCTTAACTACAGATATAATAAATGTTATATTTGCAAAAAACATATAGTATTCTACTAGTTCATAATATAATAACAAAAGTCAAGTGTTTTAAAATTACCATATGCTAAAAGTAGCACATATGCTTGTCTAAGTCCTGTAATTGGCCACAGTCCTTACAGAAAGAAATTTTCTGTTAGTGTATGTGGACAATTAGAAGAGATATATGTTACAGTGCGTGGAAAAATTTATTTCCTGCTAACAGTGACCATTAGCCACTAACCATAGGCCACACTAGATTGGTATCAAATTGTTTCTGCTAGAGCTATCTCCAAACAAATTTTTCAAGACTGTAAGATCTTCCTCAACAGTTTAAACATGCATACCCTCACCTGTATAAACTAATTTTTCCAACCATTCAAGGGCCCTCAGATACTGTGTCTTTGAAAGGTTTAGCAGATCTTAGTGAGGAGGAAGCTTGATTAAGTATAAAGGCTTTAACAACTATGTGATTAAGAAATTAAAACAAACTGTTCATAGGTTCACAGTGGTAGCAGGTATCTTCTCTGGGCTGAGAGAGAGCCTGTGCTGTGATTCATTGCTACAGTTAAACAAAGGTCATCTTATAGCTCTTCTGCCTTACTTCCACGGACTTTTCAGGCTGGGCACTGAATATTTCCTGTGCTTACCTTTCACCAGAGGAAAACAGCACAAAAAATGTGTTTCTTTACCTACTCTCTTCTGCTCAGATGAGTACTGTGCCAGAAAAAAAAAAAAAAACCTTGAACCCATCAAAATCAATTTCCATTCTCTCATTTTTTAAGGGTGCCTGTGTTCCTTCTTTGCAACACCATCATCTTTACAGATATTTCCACCCTGCAAGAAAGCCAGACCTTGCGCTCAGTCTCACACAGGTTTCCTATCTGAAAACCTGCACCATGAGGCTTGTGCATTACACTTAGGGATTATTACAGCTGTTGGCTTCTGAGATGTGGAAAGAAAAAAAAAACAACATTTGGAAAGGATGTGAGTGGCTGAGACAACCTCTGGAAATGACCTGCAGTTAAGCAGCAAAACTGCTGTAGATCCTCCAGCAGAAGAGAACCTGAAGAAGGATTTCTTTCCCTACATTAAGGGACCAACACCACCTCCCCTTTCCCCAGGGTCCTGGGAGGATTCCCCCCCTACAGGAAGGTGAAGGACCCTTCAGGAAGGTGCCTTCCTCGCCCTAGGGAAGGTGTTTTAAAGCTTCACCACTGGGAAAGTGTAAAATCTGTTCTCCACACAGTCTGATTTCAATGCATTCCTTTGGCCTCATCAGTGGAGTTTGTGGTGCTTTTCAGAACATTCACTCACTCTGGTTTAATGCAAACACATACACAAAAAAAAAAAAAACAACAGAAGATTTAAACTGTAATTTCCACTGTTTTCTTTTCTAAGCCTTTTGTGCTTGTAAGGAAGGATTCTGAATTAAATGCCATTTGAAGCCCCAGAGTTCCCAGCAGATAAATACACAATAATTATCAGTGTTATAACAATGCAAACAATTTTTAAAACATATCTTTACATATTTCAGACTATTTATTTTTAAATATTTCTGTGTCTTAATTAAATACATTAGGATCTTTATCATTTTCAGTGGTGCTCTTCTGGAGTAGAGTTTAAGCTTTCATTTTACAAGCCCCTATAAATATCTGTTCTGCATACCTAAAATGGGAGATATCCATTAGTAAATCTTCATCCACCTTTGTTTTATTACTAAGTGCTACAGTCTCAGTCTCAACATTCTTTATTTGCTCAAGTGTTGTCTTTGCTCCAAAGATAATTGCAACAATGACTTTAAAACAAAGTCAGCATGGGAAAACTGGTAATGTTTTCTTGTTTTTTCCTATCTATTTTTAATCCATACCATAAAATGTCTCTTCTAAATCTTCAAGTGTCAGGCCTTAAAAAAACCGATACACCTTATGAGAAAAAACTGTTTACACCTTTTGTAGGTGCTTTATCTTATTGTGAAGTCTTAGAAGATAATTAGAGTAAGGAAAAATCTGTGTTGTTGCTCTCTACCTTGAGTAGAGAGCAGTGTAAAATTAAACCATAGGGAGACCATGGAAATGGCCCTGGTCAGTGGCAAGTTGAACCTGAGCCAGCAGTGCCCTGGAGCCAGGAGGGCCACCCTGTCCTGGGGGGCATCAGGGACAGCATCACAGCTGGGCAAGGGAGGGGATTGTCCTGCTCTGCTCTGAGCTGGGGCAGCCTCACC
>WBND01000394.1:395019-416986 GCA_013398595.1 Tychaedon coryphoeus
AGTGTGTGACCAGGAGCAGCTTTTTCATTTCTCCTAATGTTTCTTTTCCTGTTCCTAGTGTTCAGTGAGCTGTGGAGAAGGCATGCAGAGTCGATATGCTATTTGCAGAAAGATGCTGAAAACCGGGGGCTTTGTTATCATCAATTCCTCACTGTGCCTCCCTTTGCCATTCCCATCCTTGATCAGGCCCTGTTCACTAAGCCCTTGTGCAAGTAAGTGGAAAAGGAGTTTGGCAGTATCTGGGGAAAATGGATTGGAAGTCCTTCACTAAGAAGCCCGTGCTATTTCCTGCTCCACAGCCTTCTTTCATGCTAGTATTACTCCGTCTTGTGGAGCAGGTTTTTCTGCCTGTGAGCAAGTCAAGCCATTGGAGGAGCACTACAGATTTCACTAATAGAGCTGGATGTGAGCCAGGGTGCTGGAAGGGAACTACTAATTTCTGGAAGAACTGGCTCAAAATTCTGACCAAAATCTAGATCTGAATTTCACAGCTGGAATGTCAAGGCTCAGAGATACAGCACAGCAGCCTGAGGGCTATAGCAAATAAGCTGTCTGCTAGAACAGCTGCAAGGAAAATGGTTGGTAAGGGATTTTGCTGAAGACCATTTAGGAACTTATTATTTCATTATGTCACTCCAAATCCTCTATGACCTGAGATTTCTAATAAACCATGGAACACAAGTTAGATGTATTTTATGTTGGTAGTTCATGCATTTGTTTTTCCCCATCACAAGCCCCACTCTATACTCTTCCCTAGTTTGCAGTAAGCCAACTGGATATGTGAAAGTCAGCCTAGCTTCCGCTTGACTCTGAAACTGCTGAATGCTGGGTATGTGGGGGAAAAAAAAGATCTGATGTTTAGAACTAAAGCTTGGCTCAAATGTTGCATGATATTTACTAATAATATGCCTATGCAGCTTAATTCAGTATTTCGTAATAAAGATCTCTGACACAGAGATCATGAAACTGAAGGATACACTGAACTAGTGCACTTAAATACTATTTACCATGTTTTTAAGCCTAGTCCAGAGTGTCTTGTCCTGCTCAACATTACTCCTTGAGGTAGCAAGACTTTCATTCTTCCTTACTGTTGTGAGTTGCAAGACCATGTTGTCTTTGAAGGTTTGGATGGTAAACTTGTCTATTCAGTGCATTTCTTTAATAACAGTCTTTTTTAAAGTACTTTAACAACAAGAACTATGTTTCCACGCAAGTTTTCTCTCTCTGGTAAAGCTTTTATGCCTGGCTGTTTAGTTTCTGCATATACTCTAGGCTACTTTTGCATTCCTGAAGTGTCTTGTTACTTCTCTTATTTTTATTGTTCTAGTTTAATGTCCTGCAACTGGTGGTCAGTTCCTCCCATTACTGTCTAATGGGTCAAATGCTGCCCACAACAATGTAAACTACTTGTTTTGTTTAATAGTATCAAATACTAATTATATAATGGTATTTCAGGGCATAACAGACCAGCTCATAAGCAAAGCCCCCATATTATGGCTGTAAAGCACGTTTACATCCAGACAAGGAAGCAGAAGAAACTGCACTTCCCTGTGGGTGGATATGCCTACCTGCTGCCCAAAACTGCTGTTATCCTCCGATGCCCTACCAGGAGGTTCCGGAAATCAATGATCACTTGGGAGAAGGATGACAAGAGGCTTGTCAGTTCATCTCACATCACCATTGCACCCTACGGGTACATGAAAATCCATCATCTGAAGCCTTCAGACACTGGGACATACACCTGCACAGCAGGGCCAGCCCGCGAGCATTTCATAATTAAACTGATTGGAAGCAACAAGAAGATTATTGCTGGACAGCCAGCTGGTACTAGAGAGGAAGAAGTCGTGAGAAAGGCTGGCTTAAATGATGCCTTGCGAGCAGAGGATAAACATCTCAATGGGATTTTCTTCAATGGTAGCAAGGCTGAAAACCAAGGGCACCTTGCTAACCCCAGCAGATGGTATGACAATATTATCTCAAGGCTGCTGCAGCTTAGGGGCTGGCCAGGGGAAAATCTGGAGTCCTGGGAAGCCCAGGAGTCCATGGAGAGAAACGTGTCCTCAGAAGAGGACCAGAGCCGGGAGCACAGCCTGCCATTTACTATGGTCACAGAGCAGAAACGCCTGGATGATATCATAAGGAATTTGTTACAACAGCCTGAGGAGCTTAGAGATATCTACACTGAGCATCTTGTTGTGCAGCTGGCTCACGAGGTTTTCAAGAGCTCCTTGGAGCACCAGGAATTTGTCCTCAAAGCATCAAGGCGAAAAGTTGATTCAGCCTCAGTGGAGTACCCTTTCCTCAGACGTGTTTCTGGATTTTCCAGCTCACTGAGGACATCATCTGCTGAAACATTCATTCCCACCTCTGTAGGTCTGGCAAATGGCTTGCACAGGCCTCATCAAAAGCCTGCCATCCTCCGAAAGATTTCAGCAGCACAACAGCTTTCTGCTTCAGAGGTTGTCACCCACCTGGGACAGACAGTGGTCCTAGCAAGCGGCACACTGAGTGTGCTGCTTCACTGTGAAGCAGTGGGAAACCCAAAGCCCACCATCAGCTGGGCTAAGAATGGAGAGGAAGTGAAATACAATGATAGGTAAAGCATGTTATTTAACTTTTAAGAAAACTATGTTTTCGCTCGTCCATGTTTTACTGCCTGTCAGTCCCACAGACAAAACCATATTTTTCTGTAATCTCATTTCATAACAGAAAGAAGGGCAAGTGCATGTGAAGTAAAAAAAGGGGGTAAAAAAAGTACTGGAACTCTTCAGCAAGGTCTGGATGGCGAGTTAGACTGGTGTGGCAGACAGGAACCTACCTTCTGTTTGAGTAAGTGAAAAAGACAGGATTGTAAAGTTCTGAAGGACGTAAGTGCCTCACACAGCCAACAGAGCACTCTGCATCCAGAGACTGGGAGCCTTAGTTTGTTTTCCCATCTGAAAGTGGAGATTTTTGCTATAAAGATTGATATTAAGATATGAGAACTGGTCATTGGTTGTTACTATTATCCTCTGTTGGAGCTGAAATTGCATTTCTTGTAGTGCTCCAGGAGGGCCTGACAGACATGGCTGTGGTAAGAGAAGATGGAGGAGATGAGGATTCTGCATATGCATCCATGCATTAAACTGCCCCAGGATAAACCTCAAAGGGCATTACAATCACTATTTACTGCATATGTTCTGATGGAGGCTGTAAACTGTGGAACCACAGTTTAAAAAAAGCTGTTTGCAGCTTTGCTGTCATCTCAAAAGACCAATCACTTAGCATTTGTCTTTTCATGTGAATTGGTGAATCCTCATCTGTTTAAGCTCCAGAATGCTGGTCCCAGGTGTAACCTGATGAGTTAACATAACAAAATGCTTTTATCGGTATACCACAAAAATTATGCTGCTTTTGCTTCAGTTAGCCTTTACTTTCTGATCACTCCACATTATTAATTTATGTGGAAGAGCACACAGAAAGAGGTTATTTTCAGTACAAGTTTTATGCTTAACTGTGTTGATAACATACATTCTTCTCATGTGTATGCTTGGGATTTTGTAGTTTGGTCCTTTTCTGTGAAAAATCAGTATATAAGAACAGGAAAAGACTGCAGTAGGCAGTAATAATGAGCAACATAGTGCAAAAGGTGTCCAGGGATCTGCTAGCGACTCGTTCTGCACTGCCAGAAACTCATTCTGCACAAGATACTGACTTCAGCTAGGACATACACATTTAGTCATAAGGTCATGAGAAAAGATGGAGTCAAGACAAAAATTAATTTCCCATGTGGTGCCCTTGGATCATCCAATAAAGTCTTGATTTAGGTAAAACTGCCCCTTCTATTCAGTTATGAAATTAGTTTCTTAGCTCCTTCTTTATTTTAACTATTGAGTCAATGAAAAAATAATTGCTTTCTATAATGATCTGAGTTTCCTGGTTCTTGCCTCTCTGTCTGAAGGCTAGTAAGTGTATTAAATTTAACACAAAGAAATAAAAAGGTAACTTTTGAAGGGGTAGAGATCACTGAGAACAAGAATGTACCTCTGGTGGAAATCATATGCAGTCATAATCACGACTTGGACATACAGAATCCCTTCATTTGGACATATTCCTGTGAAAATATCTGTAGGCTGCCCCCAAAAGAAGTCTTATACATAAATTTTCATCTGGTGGTTACACCCCATTAGAATTGAGCCATTAAGTTGGGGGTTTTCTCTGCTTGAAATGACTGTAACTTTGTGATATCCATGAAAGGAGAGGGACGTTACATAAAGTTCACATATGAGGAATGCTAGACACTACAGTCATGAGAAACTTGAAAGTTTATTTCACACCCTATAAGCTGTCATGTTATCACAACAAGTAGATTAACTTAGCTGAAATAACAGACACATGATTCCTGAAATTTTAATTTAGATTTTTTAATATATAATTTCACAATTCCTTTTCAATCTATTTTTTTCCTATTCAGTTTGGCTGAAATAGCCTTAAATATTGTGGGTTTTTTCTGAATTATCTATCAGTTGTGTGCATGCTCAAAATTTCTATTAGAATGTCTCAGGAAAGTATAATTTCTTTTCCAGTTAGTGGCATGAGTAATTGACAACTCTTTATTAAATGTTGAGGCAGTTTCCACTTCATGCACTTCCTTCTGTTCACATCATTTGTAGTTCCCTCAGGCTGGTGTGTAGGTGAAGAAATGACCATGCTCTGAGTTTCAGATGTAACTCAACACCTACATCTTTGAAGCTAATGGAAGTTTAGAAAATATGTTTTGTAAAAAAACTGTTTTGCGGATTTTTTTGCTGGGCTCTTTAAGAGCAGTATTCTGGTTTGGGCTCAGAATGCTCTTGCTGCCTGTCAGTCAGCTGTGTCACTGGAACCTGCAGTTTAAGCAGTCTTACAAGGCCACAGGTGTAAACTGCTTGTAAACTTTACTTGCTCTAAACTGCAAGGCCACAGATGTAAACACGTGGTGGTGTCTGGTATGCTTGAACTGTCCTTCAGCTCTGCAGTTTGTTTTCTTTGTACTTTGCCAGCCATTGAATGGAGAAGAGGATTTTTCAGCCCACCTCTGTCTTAATAGGAATAAGAAAATAAGTAGAGGTGAGTTTTCCTGTACCAGCATCAAAGAGTGGCAATTCTGCTGAGAATGGCCAGAGAGTAGTGCTGAAGTTCCTCAGGCCACGTCCTACTGAGTATACTGGGATTTCAGAAGTACTTGGTTGGTATTTGCAATTCTGAGAGTACAGGCTGCTAGTTTAGGTTGGGTGACAGCTACCTGTTTTGTGTGTGCACTGAGATAAAGGCATTCATTTTCACATGTTGTGGCCATGGATTTTGTCTGAGCCAGTGATGTCCAGCAATGATGCTTCATGTATGGCTCTATTCTCATTGCCCCATTCCATGAGCTGTTTCATCCACCTAAAAGTATGACTCCTACTGCACAGCTATTCTTGCAAAAATTAATTGTCTTTAATCTAGGTACAGTCACAAAAAGATACAGCATAGGCCCCAAAAAATGCTGATTTTCAGTTACTCAATAGAATGAAAACATACAACACAAATAACTGCAACAACTGAAATACCTGTGGTTCCAGTAAAAGATCCCAAACTTGTCCCTGCATATTCAGCCTGAGTGCATATTTAACAGAAGTGTCCATTCTCTCTCCTTAGGTTAAAGTGTCAAGCTAACGCTAGCATAGGCTCTGAATGCCATTTCAGAGCCTACTAGTATGGCTCTGAACTAGTGCACCAAAGTTTTTAGACTGCTGTATATGTTGGGAAATGTTTTATTTTAGAGAAAATTCAGATTAAGTTCCTAACAAATCAGTTTTAAAAGTGAAAAATCTTTGACAAATTTATGCATTGTTTAGTAAGCCTTGCAAGTATGCTGCAATTTGTCACTGGCTCACTGGTACTTCATAATTCAACTTCTCTAAAACAGAAATAAATTTTATAGAAGGACATGAAGCAGCATGTGAACACTAAGTGGTATGGAGTTAGGTGTTTAAGGTGCTGTCTGATTTAGTCATTGATATATGTCCTGCAAAATATGTTTCTGTCTTGGAGGCAGTGCAGTTGGAGCAACTGAGATGAGACTGATTAAATATGAAACTGTATTATTTTCAGTCCATAAATGAGATTCTTAAGACGTAAAGAATTGCTACAGCTGTTTTGGTTTTTTTTCCAGCCTGACAAGCAACTCAATACCTAACAAAAATAGCAATCTATGAGCAAATAGGGAATAGCCAAACTAATTATATACAAAGAGGAATGATAAAGGATCTGCTTTCAAGAAAAGCAGCTATGCCAAATTTTGATGCACAAAATAACAGAATTATTGAAAAGAAGAGGACATTATGTTTGTTTCTGGAGAAGGACATTAAAACTTGGGTTGAGAGGATAGGAGGATGGAGCTGTGTTGGAGTTTATTTCTTAAAAAGGAAAGTAGCTACCTGGAATACTTCTATTTCTAAAAATATTTGTGCTGGATATTGATGTGACTTAAGATGACAGAGAAGAGATTTATGTCAGGAGAGGTGATTAAAAAAAAGCAAATTATGCATCCTTGTGTTTTATAAGGTGTAATATTAGGCAAGATCTTTCCTCAGCCTGAAGATGTCAGAAATATTAATTAAAATTACTTTAGGGGTCTTGTAAGCATTAGTTTGGTGTAGACTGGAAGATCTCCCTACATACCATATTTGCAGACATGCAGACAGAACACACAGAACTTTTAAATGTTACAGGTTGTCATAATTTGGGACAACTTCTGAAGGTTTAATGAATTCCATGTAATGATTGAAGCAGTCAATGTTAAACTAAAAATTTATGCTAACATCAGTTCTGCAAGTAAAAAAATCTGTTAGTTACTGTCACTATTAGCAGTGCTAATAGTGCTGTCTAGTCAGCCCTGCTTATGAGTAAGAGCTAAAAAAAACATCCTTGACAGCAAAAGTGGGAAGGGAATTATTTCAGCCATTGGTGATTTTTTTGGCTGTGCAAGCACAGATGCAATTTTAAAAGTATTATTGTTTGTTTTGCAAATGTGCATTTTTCTAAGCATTTAAAAACTTGTTTAACAACAGGCAGCTCTTTTATTGGTAATGACTATTTTTATTATTATTCACAAAAGAGTAAAAATAATGTTAACTCTGGAGTTTTTTGCTGTAATAGATTTTGCTGGGTGGCCCTAATCTGGTTTGTTTTAGAGATCTACCACCCACAGTGTTGTACAAAATTGAGTATCTGTGGCTTTTTGGTCCATGAGACAACAGTTTTTACTGTGGGGATGGGAGTGTAAAGAAACTCATCAATTCCAGGATCTGTGAGTAGACTTTTATTGCGTGTGTTTTACGAGCATATCCCTCCCTCAGCTTCACCCTTGCCACTGTCAATCACAGCTTCAACTAAGAGTTTACAAGCAACATCTGCTGAAAGTTGCTGATGAGAACAGTATGATTAGATTTTTTCAGGAGTTTCAGCTAAAAAGAAAACTCAGAGAAAGGAGCAGTAATCATGAAGCACAGTGTTATGAAAATAAGGGTACATAAGCATTGACACAAACTTGTGGACCGAATTCCTGCTGAAATAGGTGTATGTCAGCACCTTATGAGTTATACCACTGCAAAACCAGACAGTGAAAAGAAGTAGTTCATCAAAGCACTAAGACCATATTAATTCCATTTAACCATAGAGAGTACACTGAGCTCATGGTAGATGCCTCTTACTGGCAGAGGAAAGGAACAGTGGGTTCAGGCCAAGGAGGAGCTGAGAACTCCTCTCTATCTTCACTGAATATTAGGGAAGAATCAAGACTGTTGAGTTTGTACAAGCTGCCCATCAATAAAAGAATCTGTTTCAGGCTTTAACACTGATCCTGTGGTCAACTTCACTTTTTTCTGCATAGCTTCAGGGTGTTTCATTATTTTTCCCTTACAATAATTTGGCCTTTTCTTACTATTGCTTTTCCTATGTTGCAGAAGACAGCAATGCTAGGGAACTCCCTCAGCATTATGCAGAAGTGGTACAGCAGAGGAGGAGGTTTCACTGGTCCTAATTACTTGGGAATCTTTTTTTAATACACATATCAGCAGTAGAGGAACGGGGGATGAGACTGAAATTTAGTTTAAGTAATCACAACTTACAGTTTCAATGTAAGAATTAAAGTTTCTTCATAGATTTTTGAATATAACCTAAAGGCCTCATCTTTAAAAAATATTACCTAAGCCTGAAAATTCCCAGTAAATATGTTCATGTTCACATGTTACATCTTTCTTTCTGCTTTATGCCAGGTTGCTCCTTCAGCCTGATGACTCCTTGCAGATTCTAGCACCCGTGGAAGCTGACGTGGGTTTCTATGCTTGCAATGCATCCAATGCCCTGGGATCTGACTCTGTGTCCATTGCTGTCACCCTAGCAGGTAATAGCTTCATCTCTGTGATTGCAGGATGGTCCATGTTACTTGCGTGAATCTGGACACAAGTTGTTGTGGGAAAACAGGTGGCTACTAAAGCTGTGTATGCTTCAACAGAAGTATACTGGTGAGAACACACGGTATGAGCTCTGCAAAAACCTGAGGCATAGTCCAGCTTTCGTAGAGACTTTGTGAAGTTTATGTGTCTCTGGAAGACATCAGTGCTTTTTCTTACTTGAGTCTGACATGCTCTTAAAACAGTGCTTATCCTGGTTATTTGCAGCCTGTAGGGGCAATGCAGTCCAAGCCTCCCAATTTCTGTGCTTCAGTTTCAACCTAGCACTGACTGACCTCTTCAAATATAACAGATGGGTTGCAGGATTTACTCAGGCAAGCCGGGAAACTTCCAGAACTGAACAGTTATCTTTTGCAAGATCAAACACTGTATCACATTCAATCTCAAGCGTGGCTGACACTGTTTCAATTGTAGCAAATAGAGGTCTCAAAAAATTAGATTCTGTGTTTCTGTTCTTCTACTAACAGGTTCTAAAGCAGAATAAATATCCTGTGCTAATTCTAAAGAAAACTCATCCAGATAAAAACCAATGGCAGAGGGAGTTAAAAGTATGAATCCAGCTTCTTCCAGGTTCCCTAGCAGACATGTTCAGCAGGCTCACAACCACATCAGGACAAGCAGAAGGGTGGAGCAGAAAACATGAATGAAGAGCTGTTGAGATATAGGAACAGAACAGTGACAGCTAATGACTGTGACAGGGCAGAGAGGTGTTACAGAAGGAGGATCCCATTTACCACCAAGGTAAAAGTAAACATGCTAGGAATACTGGAAAACTCATTGATTTTGCAGACTTACCCATTTCACTGCTTCAGCATGTGGAAACGCTTGGCGGCTTCCAATGCAACGGCAGCAAGCACCAGCTGCCATTGTACCCATGTACGACTAGAGGAAGGGATAGCTATTTATAAGCTTTAATTTTTGAAAATATTTTTTACACCAAGCACAGTAAAAATTTCAGTTAAGAGAAACATGAAGAATATGTACGAAGGCAACAGTGGATAACAGTGAAGCTTAGACCAGTAAATCAACTAGAAAGAGACTTTGTCTTGTCCTTTAGCAGAACAGATGAATCTTCCAGAGCAAAAAGGAAAGATCTGCATCAGAGCTGCAAATTCAGTAGGCAAAACTGAAGAGATTGATCCTTTTTACACTACTACTATCAGAAATGCCTTTGCTGGTCCCCAGGCAGCAGGATAGCAGTGCTGCTGTTAGGGTAGTGTCATATTTTAGAAGAAGCAACTCCCCAGTAAACCTCTTGTGTTGCACCAGCATGAAGCTGAACATGAGAATAAGAAATCATCAGTCAAAACTGCTGTTCTGTCCACATTGTTCCGTGAGTGTAAAAGCCATAGTCTCTGTACAACATGTTGTGGAGGCAATTTTGTATGACACTATAAAAAATAAAGCGTTAGGTATACATGTGGCACAAGAAGACTTTTAGATTTCTGATTATAATTGATTATCAAAGCTATAATTTAAACCATTAGGTGAATCAACATTCATGCTTCCCAGACTCAAGTAGAACTCCTCTTAGGAACTGGTATACTTTTGCATCTCACATCCAAAGCAAAGAGCTGAACAGCCTATAAAATGAGGCCATAAATATCAAAGTGAAATACTGAGCAGTTTTTGGAACAAAGTAACAGTCTTTTTGGCATAATGGAAGTATTTTCCCCAAAAAACCTGGAAAGCTGAGATCATCTTTAGAGGAATCAAGAGTGGGGCTGAAAACGTATTTCATTGAAGAATTTTCTGATTCATTTAACACATGCATGGAAAAAAAAAAGACAGAGGAATATGCTTCTTTTTGTTTTCTCAATGGTTTCCTACTCATTTATGGTTTGAACAGCTAAAAGATTTTTAATCTTGTGGTGGGGTTATGGAAACCAATCAGGAAAATAAAAGGCTGATGGATAGCTGAAGAATTTTTCTTTTCTTTATATTTTGCCAAAAACTATCAAAACTTTTGGAGGTATTTCAACAAAAAAATGTAGTATTTTACTTAGCTATTCTTGGACATTAAAATCACCAAAAAATAATTTAAAGTGGGAAAAAAAAAAAACAAAAAAACAATCCAATATGACAGGAGTTTCAGATGAATGGTATCTTCTAAAAGCCCTGAAAATACAGTTATATGGAGCGATTTATATTCAAGACTGAATTAAATTTTCAGAACTCTCCATGAACTCAATGAAATCAAATTCTTTTTCTCACATCCATCTTTTCTTCCGTGCCAAATTAATATACAAATAAAGCTAGTGCTAGGCATTAGCGTAAAACTGCAGCTTTTGGAAGCAAATGATGATATCTAGGTTTGTGTCTGACCATTTATTTAAAATGGAGGGGGGGGAAAAGGTGTTTCTAGATTTTTGGAAAATTATGTGTTTGAAAATGCAACACCAAGTCAAAACCACCCAAGTCCCATGCCATTTAAAGCAATTGGGTTATGTTCTGCTACTCTTGCAATATCCTGACTGCAGAGCACTTTCTCTGAGACACGGCAGCACCTTAATTCAGCTCTTGTCAGCTCTGCTGCATTAGTCCTCTCTCTCAAAGCTAAACTTGGGTACCTCTAACCTGTTTTGTAAGCATCCCTTCACAGTAGTCCTACAAAAGGATTTGCAGAAGTCTTTTTGAGCCTTAGATGATGGATAACTTTGTAAGTAATCTCACACAACAGCAGCAAAACACCTTGACTTGCTGTTACCAATGTTGAAAGCACACTTTATTGTGGGCAAATCAGTAGGTCTACTAGAGATAAACCCCTTCCTGTCAGATAACCAGTTTTGTTTTATCTAAAACGTGTAGTAACAGTGAATTGCATTAACACAGTTTATATCCCTCATCTTCATGTGCTGGCCATTATTAGAAAACATTCTGGTTATGATTTGGTCTTCCCCATCCCAGTGTTTCCCCTGTAGGTTAAGGAAGCCATGATCAATGTGTAGAAACAGCTTGCCTGTTGCTCTAAACTTCGTCCACTGTGCCTGCAGCCATCACTCAGGCTCCTGTGTTTGGTCTTTCCCAAAGAGTGGTAGTGCAGTTGCCGTGCCAGCCAAACATCTTGCTGCAGCTCCAGTTGTGCTGGTGTTTATTGACTCAGCTGCTTCTCCTGTATGTCCATATGGCTTTAATGCTATTCCTCCTCTGCCTCAAGTGTGATTTTTCTTTTTTCAAGGCAGCTTTACCCATGGAATTTGGTGACACTGAAATATTATAAAAAGCAGGTGGCCTCACACTTCATTTTCCCTTATCCACCTGTCTGTTGTGTGTACTTTCACAAAGAGTGTTCCAGCCAATCTATCCCATTGTGAGTCCAATGTGTTTGGTATGATAAAATGTGGTGCTTCTTTTATGCAGGAAAGCCACTGATAAAGGCATCAAGAGCTACTGTGATCAACACTGAATCACCTGCTGTCACTGTTGATATTGGAAGCATGCTGAAAACAATCCAGAAAGCAAATGTTAGCATTAACTGCCAGGTAGCAGGTAAAAAATTATTATCTCCTTTGTGGGTGCCTTTGGCTACAAATTTCTGTGGGATTCTCTGCTAAATTGCTATCTCCAGTTGCAGCTGAGTGAAATTGCAAGGTTTTCCTAGGCCTCTGGCAAACTTCATTGCTTCCATTAATTCTTATCATAGAATTTGTCCTCCTTTTATCCATATTAAACAAGGCAAGTATAGTGGCTTAAGAAAATTGGGCTCAAAAAAAAAAAATTGAGTCAATATGACAGGCCTCATCATAAGACATACACATGGTTTGGTGTGGATGAAACAAAACTGACACACATGGCTACCTGTTGGGGATGTTTGGTAACAATACACAAGCATGGACTGACTAATTTCATTACTGGTGGGGTTTTTAAAAATCACTCCAGCTAGTTTCATCTTTTCCTGCCAAACTTACTTTACATTAAAGGCATGTTAGCACTCTTTTTTTCTGTTTTTTCCTTCTTTTTTTTCATCTTGGAAGTGCAGGAGTTCAGAGGAATTCTACTGAAACAGGATTTTCCCTAAAACTTGTCCAGTTGGAGACTGAATATCCCCCAGTGTTACAGTGACAGTTAGCCTCTTCCAAATGATAACCAAAATAGACTGACCTTGTCTGTGTGTAGCAGCCCTATTCCTGTTGGTGGGAATGATATTGCTATCAGGAGGAGGAGGTGGGAAATCTCTGAAGACCTGGGCCATACCTTGGATTCATTACACTTTTATGTGTAGTATGACACTCTCTTGTAACCAGACTGATGTCCAGTGACTTTCAAGGAAGAAGATTAAAATGATACTTGTTTTTTTTTTTTCCTCAGGCCTTACCATTCTCACCTGCATGGACACTGTATGAAAGAGAACAAAAATTACACTAACACAAATTATTTTGGATTTCTCTCTCTGGGTTTTCTTAGCTGCCCAGACACATAACCCACAGATTCAGACTGTTATTGCTGGTCTAAGAAGTGTAGCCATTTCTCTTCAGTATAAAAGCACCAAGCAAACAGATGTGACTAAACAAATTTGGCACAGTGCTTATAATACCAGAAAACTACAGGAGGGAAGCAAAAAGTGGTCAGAGGCACAGATTCAAAGTCTTTTCCGGGAGGAAAATAATCTCTAGCAATTTTGTAAAACTCACAACATCCAAAATGGAAAATTTTAGCAGTGTCTTCTCATCTAGGACAAGGCTTTTTACTATCTAGTATCTGTATATTGGAATCTTCTGTGACACAGAAGAAATTTTCTTAAATCCTAATTTTTTCCATGGTTGAAAAAAAAAATTTCCTGCTACTGCCTCCAGAGAAAATGTTAACTGTGTTAACACCAGATATTAATGCTCTTGAAATTATCATAAAATCATAAACTACAAGCTGGGATGTTACAAAGGGAATAAGAAAGTGAGTATGTATGAGGGCAGATACATTTTATGGGCACTAGAATCCTAATTTCATAAAAATAGTGCTAATAATTCAACAGCAATTATAAAAAAAGCTACCTTGAGAAATGATCCAAGAACAGCCATTCCTATCAGCTGTCCCACCTACACCTGGAAAATGAACCATCTCATAAAACCTGTAATATAGTTTGAGAATAAGTGCAACTTTTGTCCTAATGTAAACACAACCTTTTTGTTTTAGCCTCACCTTTATGATCATCCAACATTTAATGTATTTTTGATCATCCTTAGAACAATCAATTCTAAGGATAAGAGTAACATGCACTATTTCTGCGGTCAGAAAATGTGTTGTATCCTAGTGACTTCTTCAGAGTAGATGAACTTTACACCTGTACAGTTTGCCAAAGCTCCCCAGAAAACATTAACAATGAAATGGCTACTAAGTAATAGCAAATTGGCATGCAACAGTTAATGCAATAACAGCCGGCAATAAAAAATAGATTAGAATGTGAGAACAAGTTAAGACAGTTAGAAAGCAAACTAGCATATCCAGAAATTATGTGGAGACTTGTCTGGATGAAAACAGTTCTTTGCATGGTCTTGTAAAGCTATAGTTTTTTCCTTCTAGTACTTTCTGTCTAATCATGTCAGGATGTCCTGAACCAGCACAACTAAGGAGAGTTGTTCTAGTTCAGAGTTCAGTGACAGTTAATCCCATTAATATAAGCTGTGTTTCTATCAGTGTGCTGTACAGTCATCCGTGTATTGGATCTGGATATCTCAGCTCATATAAGGACACATCTTTACTTCGAGTCAGCAAGACAGCAATGCAGATACTTACAAGAGAAATGTTAAATCAGTTATGATATTTTCCAGAGCTGCATTTTCTGTCAAGGGGCCAGAAATATATATTTGCTGCTGACAGATGTTGATACACCTGGAGAAGGTGTCTTAAAAATAAGAGGTAGTGGAAGAGTATGCAACCAAGGCCTAGGGAGTAATTTTATATTGCTTTTCAACTCCTTAAGACAGGCAGAAGTACTGTCAAAGTCTGTCTTCTGAGTTGAAATCTACAGATACTAACTAAAAGACAAGGGGAAATAGAATTATTCTGGATGCATTAGAGTTTAATTGGCACCTGATGTGATTTATGTCAAGATGAAACTCTATTTCAGTTTTACCTTGAAGACAGTGTTGTGGTTTTGATCAAGATTGAAATCCAACATTATTTCGCTTGACTTAACTTCACTGCTTTGTCTATAGAGGTGAAGGAATAAGTTTTTTAACTATTTTTAGGTGATTGTACTCAATTCCAGACTTTTCGAAAACTAATCCTAGGGGAACTCCCATCCTAAAGTCGCTCAGGAGTCTTGCAGGTGCCTGTGACTTCCAGCTGGAGGATTTGCTCCAAGCTTCTGAAAGCCAGCAGCATTTTTGGTGTAGGTAACTTGACCACTGTGCACCATTTTACTTTAAATAGGATGTAAGAGCAATTTGGATCACATCAGTATCAACAGGGAGCTTTCTATTGATTTCAGCACTCAAATTGTGTAGATATTCATTTGCATACCAGAAGCTTCAAACAATAGGGCCCAGATTGTTACTGAAAATACAGTTTAGCATGTAAGAAGGAACCAGTTTTAAAAATCTAGTTCATAAGGGATTCTGCAAAAAGTCATGTACAATTAGTGACTGTCGAGTCATAACAGGTTTGGAATGGTGGCTTAAAATATATTACCTTCCTGTCCTTTATCTCTTTGTATGTTTGTTGTTCCAGTTTGCAGTTCTCTCAGTTCTCCTAAACAGTCCTTTCCTCTGTATTCAGCCTGATGCTGGAGGTTTTATTTTCTTGCTCTTGCCTGGATTTATGGCCTATGTTTTTTCATCAGCTACACCAGATTGTGAAATATAATTCACTCTTTCAAGAATATTGTGGCATTGGAAACTAGTCACCACTGTTAGAAGCTTGTACTGTGATGATTCCTTTCTCCCAGAGCCACTGGTTTAGCAAAATTATCTCAATGGGCTTACACAATTCTGTTTGCTAATATCCCAGGCAGGCTTTTTGTGCTGGATACAATGCACATTGATGGAGGAGAAAGCTGAAGAACAGACGTGGGTAATTGCTCACTACCTAAAGTCTTGCCTGCCCAGAAAAGTGAGTTCTGTTTCCAGCTGCCACCTCTCAGACTTTGAGTCTCTGTGATATTTCTGCAAGGGAAACACTCAGCCCTCTGTCCTCTGGCATCCAGCGTTACCCAACAAAGCTGATTGAAATGCTCTTGCTACCCCTTGTGGCAGTGATGCGACATGATTTGTGTTTGCTCATCCCTGTGCTGGCTGCCTCCTGTTCACATCTTGAAGCTGTGTGTGCCACTGAAAGTGGGAGCTCGAAAGAAAATGAAACTTTTGTTCATTGACCTACACCGCTCATCTTGCCCAAAGCAAACTGTAGGAACAGCTGTACCTGCAAATCTCCTGTCAGTGTGGAAACATTGAAGACAGGGGAAGGACACACTTGTAGAATACAACTAGAAAAACGTTTTTGTAGCATTGGTGGACATTTTGTATGCAGAGTGCATCTTTCTTAGACTCAACAGAAATACTGCAACATAAAAGGGATCTCACTTTTAACCCGTTTCTTCTGCTGCTAGTGAAGCGCAGAGGAAACTGCCTTTCTAGACCAGGACTGTCTTAGCAGCTGCCTGCAGGAAGCATGTTAATTGTGTCTGTCTGTGCATTTATTTAGTTGTTTTATTTGAGTCACTGGTCTAAAACACTGTGGCCAAATTAAATCTTCGTTGTCCCTTCCCCTTTTTCTTTAGCGTTCACTCAGTATTTCTCATCTCTTCTTCCGCTATTTGCCTCAGATTTTTCCATTGTAATTCTTACTTGTGTTAGTTACACTTTGCCAATGTTTTTCCAGGTGTGCCTGAAGCAAAAGTTACTTGGTTTAAGAACAAGGTCAAGCTGTCCTCTACTCACCATCTGCATGATGGGTTGCTGTTAATAGCAAATGTTTCTCTATCAGATCAGGGGTTATACTCCTGCAAGGCAACCAATCTTCATGGGGAAGTAACTGAAAGCTCCCAGCTGTTGGTTCTTGGTAAGTCCAGGGTATTTTGGTATTTTGATCTTGCAACAATAGTAATGTAGCTAGTGGCACATCCAGATGCAGAACTAATCAGATGTTGTGGAAGGAGGAAGTGGCATGCAGACAGCCCTGTTCTAAGGAAAGCATCAGTCACCATTTGTACTCTGGGTAGCATCAGCTGAAGCAAGGTGGTGGTAAAAGGAAAGTATCTAAGGACAGGGATTGCACCTCCCAGTCCCAAGATAGTATAACTCTTTCAGACTTGCTAGCTAAGAAAAGCACTTACTAACCATATCTTAAAGTGTCTTTGTTAAAATGAGAGTGATGCCACGTTTTCCCTGTGAAATGCTCTGTCTCTGCTGAGCAGTCTTTCTGTTGAAGGCTGTGTGATGTTGACCCACTTCACAACAGGTACAAAAAACCAATGTACTTCTAAAAAGTACATCCCAAGTTCAGTGAATGCTGAATTTTACTTTCTCCTGAGTTTTTAAACACCAGATAGAAAGCCCATCTGGGTGATTTGAAAGAGAGTGGCAGCTGTGAAATATGAGTGGAAGTGGTACCTGGTGGGAAATGGAAGTGTGGGAAAAGCGTTTCCTTTCTTAGTAACTCATCTTCTATCATTTCTGCATGCCTTACAGATGAATGATCCAGACAGAATTTTTAATCACTTTAGTAGTGTGTTTGGTGGTGAAATCTCAACTTTTGAAACCTACTCCCCACAACTGGGGCAACACCATTAGAGCATCCACTACAGCTCTCATCTTTCATAACTAGTGAGCTTCCAGAGGATGTATAACAGTGAGATTTCTCAGTTTCACAGACAGTACTAAAATGAAGGCTCACACTTTTCTCCTACTGATCCAGACTGAGTCTAGAATCTCAGACTAAAAAAATTAATCTGGAAAAAGAAAATCAGTTGAGTTTCAGCCTTTAAATAAAGACTCACAGATTATCTCTAAATCCTTTTCTGATCATTATAAATGGCTTAGCTTTTAAAGATGGTAAGTTACTGTGCGTTATGCAAGCTGCTTATGTTTGTAATCAAATTACATTTTTAGCTCCTTGATGGAACAGAATAGTTCAGGCATCCTTGACCTGTACTCCTGGTGCTGAATGCTATCAGCAGTAGAAAACTTGCATAATGTTCACCATGATCTAATTTGAAGTGGATGAAGCCACTATTAATTTCAATCAAATATCACATCATTTTCATGACAAACAGAATTGGGGATGCTGGGCATTACTTCAATTTTTAAAATAGCATTGTGATTAGTAAACAACTAAATCCTGCAGTTCTCAGCACAGACTGATCCTCTTGAGCTCTGAACTCTTAGTCCTTTGGAGTTCTGCCCAAGTATACCACAGGATCTGGCAGCATTATAACAATATTTAATTAGGGCTTGATTAAGGTTGTAGCAGATGCTGACATTTTTTCACTAATTGTCATGAACGTTTGATTTTATTTCTATGCATGTATACATTTGCTTTTTCTTCCAAGCTGCTGTATCTCCTGATACCATGTAACTCTGTCACTAATGCATAGGATCTACCAGAATGCTGTGGTAGCCTTCAAAGATAATTTCTTTTATTTTGTGGTCATTTTGATCCAGTTATTATTTTAATAATTTCTCCAGCACCTTACCTAACATGAGGCAGAATTTCAGTAGTTACCCAAAGCTGCTTAATCTGCCCCTCTGAAATGGCAATGTTGCAGGACAGTGAAAATTGCAGCAATACCTGGGAGGGGAGGGGGATAAGAGGAGGGGAGGGGTCTATATCCCGAGATATTTTCTGCTCTAGTGTTGCTCATCACTTCATTCTCTCAATCTGTTACCAGAGCCTCCACGACCTCTTCCTTACCTAGATGACTTGACAGCAGTGCTTAGCAGTGCTGGGCCCAGCACCTATTCAGTGCTGACTTCTCCTTCAGGAACAAAACTGACTGTCAGTCCAGGGAGCTCTGCTCTCATAGGTAAGTCAAGTGTTTTAAGATTTTTAGATTTTAAAGTCTTTACAGTTTTAATTACAGTTATGCATCTGGTTAACCATTACATTGAGGATTTGGTTATCCAGACATGGGCGCTAAGACAAAAGACATCAAACCAATAGTTCATTGTGAGTCATAATCACTGCCAAAAACTTTTTAGACCTCAGAAATTAATTTTTAAAAAGAAGGTCCTTTAATTCGTCCAAAGCTGCACGCAGAATAAGGACTCCATGGTACCACCCTTAATATATATACAGTACCCTGTAAGAAGCAGTCCCTGCCCTGGGGGGCTGGCAATCTTATTCAACACAAAGACATGGCAGACTGGTGTGCTATTTGATCTAGAAGAAGAAACACTGGTGGCTCTGTTTCAATTTTCTTCTACATTTGGGTAGTTGCCTTGCCTGCTACTCATGTTGTATATCCTTCTTCAGAACTTTTTCATAGTTTTACCTATCCCTCTCTACGTGCTTTGGTCTTGGAAGCTCTCTGTTTTAATCTGTTCATTTTATTCCTCTTTCTTATTTCACATAACCAGTGTTTGCATGAAGCCATATAAGGAAATCATCCCTAATGAATGCTTTTCTTCTCTTCATCCTTTTCTGCCTTCCATATGTCTTTACCCTCTTTACACAGACAGTTCTTTCACAACCTGTAAACTCCTTTCAGATCTGTAGGTGTGATGTGTTTGCAAAGAGATTCTCATTATTTTCTAAATTTCAGGGTGTATTTATTTTATTATTTTATTTCACAGGCTGCTTTGAAACTCTATTAATTGTCAGGCTCAGATAGGCAAACAGCTTCTCTAATGAACATATTACTGCATACCATGAAAACTTGTCAAGCCCTACAATTTCAGATCTACCTTTTCTCCTTTTAGTAGCAGGGATCTGAAACTTTTAGCAAGGGTTCTGCAGATGTGGTATCCTCCGTGTTAATACATCTCTTCACCTTCCAAAGATTTTTTTTTCCATTTAACAACAATTTTAAGATTTTATTTTCACAATGGAGACATTCTATTTATGTTTTTAGTTTTGTGCGGTTTACTTTTCCATACAACTGCATACATTTGCAATGGCTTTTAGCTTCCAGCTGTGGATTACATTTCTGCTTGCACAGAAACTGCACTGAAATAGTCCTCAGTGGAGAGAACATCATAGGTATTTATTAGCATTGAGTAAATCATTTGAGTATGGTTTTACTGTGCTCACTGATTGAAGACTGGGTCATATTCCTGTTTCATCCATTTCCTCTCAGATTTCCAAAAAGAGGTCTTTAGGTGATTCAGGAGGTTCTTATTGTTTAGAAGCAGTAACTGAATGACAAAGGGTGTTCTGCACTGCCTGTATACAACCATGTCCAGATCAATTTCATTTGGCCATGTCACCCTGTACCCCGCTGTTTCACTTAATGGGCAAGGAAATTCCATAGATTGTAATTGCAAAATAGTAAACCAGTTTCATTCTTGAGGCAGTTCCCTCAACCTCACTGGAGTTTTACTGGTTTGAATTTGAGCCTTGTTTTTACTCAAACCTAGGAAAATCTTCTGAGATACTTTTTCTAACAAAAAATAAGCACATAAGAATGAGCTAGAAAGTTATCCGTTGATTCTTTCCATTCTACCACCCACCCAATCAACTTTAATCCTGCTAAGTATTTCATCATTTATTATGTTTAGGTGTAGGCTCTACATTCTCTGGATGTCCCATACAAGAACTTTGGGTGTATAAATTGCTATGTGTAAGATCCCTTATCTGTGCTACTGTTAGGCACCAGTATCTCTTGGGACTCAAAAGGCATTGAAATAGACACGTATTTGGAAATCTGGGCATATGAGGATTTGTTGAGTAACAAAGGAAAACAGAATGTCTGCAAAGGAACAGAGTGAAATGTGAAGGAGTGATAAGTAAGCTCTGGGTAAACATTTTCTTTTATAGGAGTTAAAGACAACAAAGGTGAAAAATTATGTTAGAAACCTGGATAAAGTCATGCATGGGTTTGCCAAAGTTTAAGAAAAACGTGAGTTAAAACTTCATTAAATACTCATTTCATGCCTTGGGAGATTAAAAAAAATGCAAACAGAAAATATTAACACAGCAATGGTAGTCTAAAGCTGCAGACGAGAACTTGTTTGGAAATTAAAAGCTGTATCAAATACAAAAAAAAATTATAAACTGAGCAGCAAGGAGAGAAACAGAACTTCCATTTTATCATACATGCTGTACACTGTCTTTCACAAAGTGGATTTCTGCAATGCTTCCACCATCATTTCAATCGTGTGAAATTATTAACTTGCTGTCTGGAATCATCTACTATGGGTTTCCTCTACTTAAATTTCAGGGAGTTTGCAGAAGATAAAGATCAGTGTCATAACACAGATATCTGATTTGGAGGTTTTCCTTCTCCTTGCAAGGGTCATTGAGCAGTCATTTATGTGCCTTCATAATAAAAGTAGAGGAAACTATCTGTTAAAAGACCCATGCCCTGCTCACAGAGTCAGCAACATTTTTATCTTGTATGCTTCTTTTGCTTCTAAAGTTTTGAGATTCTAGCCAGCTTTCTAGGCCTAGCTCATCATCTGTTTGAAGAGCGTGATATAAATGGTGGCTTACACAGATTGATGCTTACTCTGCTCTTTACAAATGTTGAAAATATGTGCAGAGTACTGCAGCTCTCCCCAGTCCTCACATTCATTGTCAAGTTGTGTGGTAGACACTTGTGTGTTATCTGCAGGTCACACACTTGAAGGACAGTATTATCCCCAAAGCAAAGCTAGAACACCCATGAGCTTGGAAATATTTCTGGGTTTTACAGCAGCGCCAACTGACAATCAGTGATGAGCCACAGACTGTCATGCACATTCTGATATTCTTGGTTCATGGCAGAAATACAAAAAAGACTTTACATTACATGGAAGATAAAGCACAGTTGATTTCTGAAGTGACACAAAGATACATTTATCTGGAAAGTTTTCACATTAGATCTTAATCTTAAGGTTTCTGTCTTTGGGACTTCTAAATTTTAATTACAGTTTTCCTGAATGTTGGTGATGAAAATATTGTAGGAAACACTGCTCTTTTCACCGCAGAAAAAGGTCTTTTGTTTGTCACCTGATAAGAACTTTTGGGTTTTAAAATTATTCATGACGATTTGCCCTCTGTCAATTCTGAGGGAACATCCTAAGCTCGTATATTTTCTGTAGTTTATGCATGCTACAAGTATCAATGAATTTTTTTACACAAGTCCTTAGACACATTTCCATGAGTCTTCAGCTTTGTAAATGCTAATATTGGCAGAAATCAATGTTGTGGAACCCAGTGTTCCTGACTTCTAACACTCCTGCAGAAAAGGCTTTGGGCCTATCAAGAATATTTGTTTTCACTTGGGTTCAAGGTTGTTATTTCCTGTATTTGAATATAATTCAGTGGGAAACTCTGAGGATCTTACAAATCCTTGTAGAGATTCACTACAACTTCTCATATATATTGTATTATTATTGGAGACCAATAATCAGCAG
>WBND01000394.1:420400-446522 GCA_013398595.1 Tychaedon coryphoeus
TTCCTAATCAAACACATTGATTACATCCTAAATATTGTATAAAGTTCATAGAGTGTTGCAACATCTTCCTTCTACATCGAAGTACAGCAGACTATGTCAGACTACACTGTAGTATTGGATGGAAACATGAGGCTTTTCTTTTTCATATTCACACTACATACGTTTTGGGTTAAAAAGTACATGATGATACCTCTGAATGGTTGAACATTTTGACTGCACTAAAACAGTGTTTGTTTTTCAGGCAATCAGACACTAGTCCAGCCACTGCCAAGCTCTGAACTCAGGGTCAAAGGAGTGATGTTCTCTAGGCAGTCTGCTGCCTTGAGTTTTTTTCCTGCCTGCTGTTTTGTCCCATGAATAATCTAATCTGACAACCACTTATCTACAGTAGTGGTCAAACATGCTTCCATGTAAAACAATATCACTGGCCTCCGAGGCAACATCTGCTGAATTTAGTGTTTAAGAGTTGTAGCTCTTGAACTTTTGTCTCTAAGCTTTACCTGAATCAGTGACTTAGATTTTTTCTAATGAAAGTAATGCAGAGCTCCACTGAAACAAACCTTTGTGGGTAAATAGGAGTATCAGGCTTGCTGCAGGTGTCCTGATATGGAGAGGTCTCATTCTGCCAGCTTCCTTCACATAAAAGATCCTTTAGAATCTTGCAAAACTTGAGACTCATTCTAGAGTAAGTGTTAAGGGAGTTTGAAACGCTATGGGATTTCTGACATGTTGACTAAAGGACTTCTCAATTACAAATTCTATGATAGTCCTCAAATCTCTCAGAAGGACAAAAGTCACAGCCTCTCTGGAACAAGCATCACTGCCTTTCCCAAACCTGTCTGCCCTCTACCTGGGATGCTGTTTCAAAATGCTGCAAGTTTATATTGGGTTATGAAATATAGAAAAACTTCTGCAGCAGCACTGACATTTGAAACTTGGTAATTGCATTATGTGCCAGGTCTTACTCTGTCTTTTGTTGGACTCCTTTAGCTGTACTTTTGTTCAGTGCTTATTCCATGAGTCTCATCTGACTACCATTTTTGTGGTGGGGTAGTGTCGGGGGTGAAGGTAGTCCCCAACAATACTTCTTACGGTTCTTGTGATACTAGGACAATTGTCGCAAAAATAAAAGAAGAGCAGTGCAACAATCATGACTTAGCAACATAAAATACTTTAATAATAGTAAAAGTAAGTGTGGGACAAGGCCCAAAAATCTGAACACGCTAACCAAGGCCACAAGGTCTTGTAAGAGTCAGTGGTCGAAGACCAGGATGTAGGGAGGTCCAGGGTATAAATGTGGGGTATGAGGGCCAATGGGGATACAAAGAAGAGAGAATATTCTAGGGACTGAGAGTGGTGTTGATCAACTGGAAAATGAAGGTTGGGAATATGTATGAGGCATTAACATGGGCAATCCCATAACTCCTTGGAACTTTTTCTTTTGGGATTGCCACAGCTCAAACAAATGCCTCTTAAGTCCTAGGGTTGTGGTACAGGTCTTCCTTTGTAGTGGTTGCCTGACATGGAATAGAGGTCAGGCTGACTCCCACAGGGTAGAAGTTTGCAGTTTAACTCCTTTTCAATTTTTGTCATGGATTTAATAAACCTATCAGAGTTAGCTTATGTGGTCATTTGAGTATGCTATATCAATTACTGTAGGCTTTGATTTTTGATTTGTCATTGCTGATTTTATTCAAAACAGTCCTTACTAATACATGATTCTCAGTATGAAGGATTTCTGTTGTCAGACTGTTTTAGGAAACAGCATTAACTACCAGAGCTTGAAAATTCCCTTGGTTTTTAATGGGCCCACCATGTGTCTGTGTACTTGGGAACATTTTTTACAACCACTGTGGGGCTGGGAATGAGCCTGACTCAATTTGTGAATACCATGTATATTTGCAATGCTATGTAAGTGATATCTAATAACAACAACATGTGTGGCATTGGGTAACCAGTTTAGGTGTTTAGCAGAGTATGTTTCAACCACACCTTTGCAGCCATAAATAGTTATTTTAAATGCCTTCCTTTTTTTTTTCTTCTTTTTTTTAAGTACTACTGTTTTCAACTGCATTGGCTTTTTTCAAGAATTCCTAAATATATGGTTTTCCTTATCTAGCATAGATTCATGTTATTTGCATTGCCTTAAAAATTATAAGTAAAAGTTGTATTTATACAAACACTATTTATTTATTTATTTTGGGATTTTTTTAGATTCCATTGCTTTTTATAAATTTTATTTCATTCAGTGTGTGAAAGCAATGAGAACTTGTTTCTATTCAGATTGATCTGTGGCTTCTCCACAGTTTGTTCTAAGCATTTTGTTCTTCACTTCATCCTTAATCTGATTTCTATTTTGAAAGCATACTTTATGTACTTGAATGTAGAGTTTAGAGTGGAAATACTATAGTGTTTCAAGTCCTATAGGAGCATTACATTTTTTGCTTTAACATGATGTACTGTGGTCCACAACTCTTTTCTGTTAAGAGTTCAGTAAACTAACATAGAAATACAAAATCAAAGAAACTACCTGATTTTGACCTGAAGTCTTCACTTACATTCCATTTTTAATAATTAGAAAAATTTTCTGGGGCTAATCAGCATGTCAACAGTAAATTAGACAGTTATTTGTTAGACAAATATGAAGACATGAAAATAATCTATATTTTAAGAATATCTATTTTAAAGGCAGTGCTGTATTTTTTTTTTCATTAACATTTTCAAATGTATTTAATACTTGTAAAATTCAATTGACATTTTTACCATTGTTTTCCATACAGTATCAGGCTGCCAAAAAGAAAAGGAATCCTAAAATCAACAACCTTTGCACTTGTTTTTACCAGGTCTGAAAGTGCAAAAGTGATGCATGTTTTGTATTTTGTTCTCCTAGTGTTGGATGTTAGTCCTGAGCCTTTCTGCAGCTACAGCCATTCAGAAACTGTTGCAAAGGCCTAATGGGGAGCTGAATTTGGCCTGGAGTGTGCATTTATTCTTTCCTCTCGGGAAACTGTTAGAGTTGTTGTGGAACATCGGTCTTCTGTTTCCAAATACCCCCTAGTTATCCTTGAAATATTAACATTTTCCCTACTAGAAGATGTCATTTTTATTATATTTTTGTTTCTATCTCCAGCTTTTGCACATCAGTGGTTCATCTTGACTTTAAATGAATTCAGAGTCCCAATAATCTTTGGAAGGGAGGGCGAAGGCAATATTTTCTTCCTCTACTTGAGAAGCACTGAAGGAGAAAGGCCCTCTCATGCCAGAACTTTGGCTGCTCAAAACATTCCCAAAATGTGTTCCCTGATCATCTTCCCAAGAGTTCCAATACCCAGAAGTTCTGCAATAGTTGTGCTGTCTGGAAACAAAGCCAGTTTTTCCTTCTTAGTTAATATAGGGACAGGTTTTGAGCTTTGAAAGGATAAAAGAGTCAATGTCCACAGGGACTGGGGAAATAGAGATTAAGTATTAGTAATCTGCATTAAATGGTATTAAAGTTATTCCTGGAAGATGAGAAGGAGATATTAACCAAACATGTTTCCCACAGCCTATGCATCCATACACATGGGAAATGTATATTGTGAAATGTGATTGGTACGTATTACTGGTAAAGTTTTACTGTTAAGTAATAATTACTCACTGGTAGTTCATATCTAGGCAATAACTTTGGGGAGTTTTTTCCCATGTTATTGAATACTGGCTGTTCCTTTAGGTAATATTTTATATTTATACACTTTGGAAGATGAAATATTACGTTGGATTAGCAAAATAATCAGTACTAGGAAGACAATATTGTTTTTTTCTGACAATATTTTATTTAAAGAAAATCAGCATGAACCAGGACCATCTGCATGGTGAATTCAGGTTCAGTTCCCCTGTTTGTAGCATCAAGCTGACCTTTCTGCTTTCTGCTCTCTGCAGCCTGCTTGCAAATGCAAACAATAAAACTGGCCTCACAGCATGCCGTTTTTAGTTGTCATGGCTATATGCTGACCCGTGGAAATCACTACACTTATCTCAAAAGACAAGTAAACTACAAAAAATTGGAATAATCTAGGCAAAAGCCATAAAGCCACTTCTAAAGTTTGTCCATTTCCTCTATATTCCTTTGTCTTCTATTGTTTTTAACTTAGGCAGTCTTTAAACTCTGAGGTTTAAACCTTTCATGTCACTCATTTACTTGAGAGTGAGCATCTTGGATACTGCATGAGGTATTTTTCAGCATAAGAGTAGGGGGGGAAAAGGAAACAGCAGGAATAAATAGAGAGCTTACAAAATTAGGGAAAAGGACTGAGCAGTGGAGAATTTTGTGTCTTTGTTGTCAGGAAGGGAGTGCTGGGTAGAGATAACTGCCAAGGATAAAACTGTATTAGATCTTGCCAAAGAAATTAAAATGAATACCAGACTCTTCACCCTTATAAATATAAGTGAAAAAAGGGAAGAGGTGAAACCACTGGGGGCAGTTTGCACTCTGCCATTCTGCTTCCCCCCTCCCTCCCCCACCTTTTTTCCTTATTTTTAAACATTTATCTATATTTACCAGTTCATTTCCAGTGCAGCTTTGTCACTGTGACTGCAGAGTCTACTGTGTGTGTCAGTCTTTTGACATGGAGCCCTTACTCTCAGAAATACCAGTTTCACAAAGTGAATGAGTCCCAAAGAGCTGTTGTATCCAGCCTACACCCCTCCCCACTGTGGGTACAGGCAGCGTTTGACAGCAACAAGATCCATGTAGCCACTGCATCAGTGAGAGCCCCAGTATTTATCCTCCTGAGTGGCAGACAGTTTCTCCCCAGTGCCTGGATCTACCCCTCAGCTTGAAAATGGCTGGGGCATACCACAGGTCATCACTGGCCTTTTCTATCTTTGTGTGAGATCTTCTTATAAGCAAGAGAACTTCAGTTTTGTTGGGCAAGAGAGTATCTTCTGTCATAGGAATAGTGTAGTTGGAGGTATGATTAAGCAAAAGGCACCAGACAGCAGTAGCCCAGTCCCCTAATGTTAGTTTACAGGTACAACCAAATTCAAAAGGGACGCAAGGGTTCCTAAACAAAGCAACAAGTTCCTTAAGTCTCAAGGATTTGGCCTTAATGTTATTTGAAAATCAAATTCTTCAACCTTCCTGAGCAGATTAATGACAATGGTATTTCATTTTAGGAATTGTACTTGCCCAATACATGTTAGTTGAGGTTCTCCTCAGGTGGACAAACAAGAGTGGAAGGGAGAGTAGTAACAAAAATGTCATGTTGCAGCCTCTGTTAATTGTGTAGTGCAGCTACAAAGACTTTATATTCACATCTTCGTTTGTCTTAGTGAATAATAAATAGAAATGAAATTACATGGAGATGGCAGTGAAAAAGTATCAGCTAATGGATTAGTCCTTCATCTTAGAAGACTCTTCTCTTTTTAGTATTTTAAATTCGTGCTCTTTCCTTTTTATCCCATGTCTTTTGAATAGTGTTCATATGAAAGTTGATGTATATATGTTATGTTTGTTTATGCAGAACAGTTCTTTTAGAAGAGATTTTATATACGATATAGTCACTCATGTACATACATATTAATATAAACAAAACAATATAAAGCTTCAGTATAATGAACTAACCATCAGAATAGATTGCATTTGCAGAAACTTAGAGACATTTCCTGTCTCAGTGTCACGAATAGCAGTGCAGGACAAGCCTAAACCACAAGCAGTCCTGGTGATATATGCCATCTCTCACATACAACATTTCTGCCTCCCCACACCTGCAATTGGTGGAGATGGGTTACATTATGGAAATCGCCTAGCTCTTTTCTTTTTCCCCAAGAAATAGACAAGACAACCTAGCCTTCTTTCCCAAGTTATACAAGTCTTACAAATTTCCTGCAATGCATCATGAAACTGGCAAAATGTTCAGCTGATATGAGAATCACAGTAAGAAGTGTCTTGTAGGTACACTTCCTTCAGGTCAACAGGCAAAGAACTCACTGAGAATTTAAATCTCATCATCTGTGCTGTTGATCATAGACCTCATATAATGCTTTAGAACATCATGTTTTTTTCAGTTGCTGTTTTTGGTTGGTTATTACTTAGACAATTGCCCATTGGTGGGACAAAAAACAACAACAACAACAACAAAACACACAAAAAAACCTCCACAACCCAGCCAACCCTGAAAAGGCTCAATTTTATCTCTGGTTTTTCAACAGATTTTTTGTTTAATAAAAATTTCTGACTTTTAGTAACACATTAGCAATAAATAACATTTCAAAATGTTTAAAAAAGAAAGAGAGAGAGGAAAGTGGTCCTGTGGATTACGTAGGAAATTTGGAGACCAAGTTGTGTATGTATTGCATGTTCAAGCATGGTCCTTGAGTTTGTGCCAGATTTATAACCTCCCTATCCCACTTTCTTCAATACCAAAATAAGGATAATCAAAATAGTGGGAACCTTAGAAGGTCTGATATAAATAATTCCGAACTGATCAGAGATTTTCCATATTGTGGATTACCTGGCTTTTGGATTTTATTCTGGATGATGAGAAGGTATTCCTTATTACAGAATTACTATGAGAAAATGAGGAGAAAATGGGATGGAATCTACTATTTTCCCTAATTTTGACCACTTCAAAGCATGTACCAAGTTTAGTACTCAGCAGGTTTGTCTCATGTACCTGTTTTTTAGGTTGTGCTGTCGATGGGCATCCAACCCCTAACATCACCTGGCTTTACTCTGGTGAGCCTCTCAGTATGCAACATCAACTCCTGGCAGCAGGACGGATCCTGCAGATACTCAATGTCAGTGATTTCACTGATGGTGAATTCAGCTGCCTTGCTCAGAATGAAGCTGGCTCACTCACACAAGTAATGTCCCTGGCTATACAAGGTAACTCTTCTGTTTCAGTCATTTCAATGTGAAAAGCTCTTGCCATGGATTTCCCTGCACTGCCTTTCTCATCCTGGATTTCTCACCTCTGAAACCATCACCACGCATATCAGGAAAAAGATGTCTTAATGATTTATTGCCATGGATATAGATTTGCAGGACTACTAGGTACCTTAAAGTGTCTTAGGTTTTACTTTAGCAAAATGGCACCAGGTATTTCTGCCCTGCTGAGCATAAAACACACCTTACGGATTCAGGCTATGCGTATGTTGAGCCTGGGCAATTTTCTTGTCCAGAAATTCAAGGCAGAGGCGGCAGAGTTTAAACCCCTTAGACCAGAAGCCCCTCTATTAATACACAAAGGTCAGTGTCTCACAGTCTCCTTGAAAACCCTTCACTTGTAAAATATCTAGAACTGTTATTGTTAGAGATCTCCTAGAAATAAGACAAAAGTAATAAGGCCACAGAACACTGTGATGCAGCTGGGTTGGAACAGAATATGCAGCTTTCATTGCTCCAATTGTCAGTGACAGAGAGGTGAAGAATTTAACTTTTCCTTCAATTTTGCTATAAAATTTTGAGTGTGTTGCAATTCCCACATTTATCTTTTGGATGTGATGATCTGTGTGAAGTGTCTGGTAAAAGACACAGTGTTTCAAGATCACAGAGTCATAGATCCTGCTGGAACTACAGTTAACCATATCTTCATTAAATAAGACACCTTTAAAAACATAGATGCTCACAGGCATCTGGCTTCACTTAACTGCCATACCATGTTACTAATTTTCCATGCCTGATGCTTCTAGGCACCAAAAAAATGGGCTTGTTACACTAAAGGCAGTCAGGATGCCTTGAATCAGGTGCCTTGCAGGGGTAGGTAGCTCCTTTTCACTGAATCCCTGTGTTTGATCCTGGAGAACATCTCCAACTCCCTGCTTTCCAGCTGAACTCCTGCTGTCAGTTTTTCCTTGTTAACACACCTCTCCCACGCTTCCCGGCAGAGTACCAGTGGTCGGCGGACAAGCTGACGGCTTGTTCTGCGTCCTGCGGGCACAGAGGGCTGCAGCTGCCCCAGCTGAGGTGCTTACTGGATGGGGCCGAAGTCAATGCATCCTACTGCGCTGACACACCCCAGCCACCCCTGCAGCCCGTCGCGTGCAACAGGAGAGACTGCCCTTCACGGTTCGTCTGCCTCATGTGAAAATATCCTACATGCGTTTACAAGGTGTCCTGCAAGGGTTCTTTGTGCGGGACATCAGCTCTTCTGGTGCCTGCTTGGAGGGAACATGGATGAAAGGGAGTTTGTGACTGCTTAATCCAGGCAGTTGGGATTTTGTGGCAATATTTGTGGAAAACTTAGTCAGTACAAGGTAGAAAAAGAATTCACAGCTTGCCGTGTCTTGAGTGATTCCAGTCACATCCTATGTTGGTTATAAATATCATGCCTATTCTGCATGCACTGAACACGTGGAAATTTTGTCACTCATGAACTGTATGAATTTCTTTTTTGTGTTACACATGGCTTCATAGCAGTTTGCCCCAAAAATATAACAGACAAGAAGCTTAGTTTTGCAGCTATTTTGTGATTTTACGAGTTCTTTTGTTGCCTGAACATCAATATGGGCAGGACTGTAGCTGCAGCTGCAGCTGCAAAGAATTCCCTTAGCAGAGTGGAAGTACCTTCTGTAAAATGGGAACATCTTATCAGATCTAGTGGGAATGAAGGGGGCTGAGTTCTGCCTCTTTTTGGAGTTTGCTAGCTTGTGGTTGCCTTGGAATTGTAAATCTCTACCCTACTAGTGCCCTGGTTTTCACTTACTGCTAAACACAAATAAGCCAGGACAGCATGAAAAATTTCTGACTACATCTAGGTCTTCCTGTGGCACATCTCAAGTACTGTGTTCAATTTTTGACCCCTCACTACAAGAAAGAAGAAGAACAGAGAAGCTGCTGAATGGTCTGGAGCACAAGTCCCATGAGAAGTGCTTGAGGGAGCTGAGGTTGTTTACCTTGGAGAAAATGGGGCCCAGGAGACCTTATCTCTCTACAATTGCCTGAAAGGAGGCTGTAGTAAGGTGGGGCCAGCCTCCTCTTCCAAGTGACAAGTGACAAGACAAAAGGAATCCACTTCAAGCTGCACCACGAGAGTTTTAAATTGGCTATTAGGGAAAAATACATCATGGAAAGGGTTGTCAAGCATTGGAACAGTCTGCCTGGGGAAGTGATTTAATCGTCATCCTTAGACATATTCAAAAGATGTGTAGATGTGGTGCTTAGGGGCATGGTATAATGGTGGACTTGGCATTGCTGGGTTGATGATTTGACTTGATGATATTAAAGGTCATTTCCAACATAAATGATTCTCTGACTTCGACCCACACAAAGTATTTTCCTTTTTACACCCTTTGGTGCAAAGAAGAGTACATCCTGAGTCAGTGTAGTGTTATGCTCCCTTCATATTAAGAATGTCCTGCTTCTGCAATTCAGTATCTCCTTAGCTGATACATGTAAACATGTTTTTCCATATTTTTCATATTATTACTCCCTCGTCTCCCTCATTTCCAAGGTGGATATGTTATGTTTCAGCATACAAGCACTTTAAAGTAGTAAGCATCTCAAGAGAAATTTAGCACAACTTCCCTCACTCAACAGTGATTTGGGACTTGTGTTAAAAAAAGACAGTCTAAGCTGAGGCAAGGAGAGGGGCTAAGAAACCTGATGAGAAGTAGCCAGATTCACCACTCTTGCTGTGTCTTGGGCATAATTGCAAGGTTCTGTTTAATTGCCTTTTAAAATATATTCCTGCTCTTCTTTGCAGGCAAATGTTTTCTGAGTTGTCTAAGCTGAGTCATAAGAAAGAAACCAAAAGAGATTTGATGAAATATGAAACACGCTCATTAGCAGCAGTTTTCCTTGCTGTTGACAATAAATTCCATGGGAATGGTTTATGTCTATTTATACCTTTCCTGAATTGTAACACAACCCCAAATCCTCCCTCAGCTCCTGAGAAACTGCTGAGATGTAAGCTTGGAAATAAAAGTTGATTGACATGCAGACCAGAGCTTTATAAGCAGTGCGGAAATTGCAGGCTCAACCTCACCAAACTGCATGAAAAAGTACCAGTGTTCTTATTTTCCATGTTGGGAATATGTTTGTTTATACTTGTTTCTGTGACTGCTGGAGTTAATCTCCTGCAGAAGACAGAAAAATAGAAACAGTTGTCTCTCCATGGGCCTGGAGAATGCCTATTGCCTATTTTGTAAAGTAATCACAAACACTGCTGGTGAGGGACGTGATAGGCAGTATTTTACTCCCAAAACCACCGAGTATCCAGAAACTTAATGAAGCAAACTTCTGGCTTGACTATAAAACTGTTCAGAAAACTAACAATCAGTTGCATTCTCCGCATTCCTACGTAACGCTTTCCCAAACCTGATTGTATGAGTGTTTCACCTAATGATCCTTACAATGACAAAATGTATTAGACTACTATTTTCTGTTATTTACAGACTTCTAGCTAGTAGGACTGGATTTTTTAAATGCCAGTACACGGGGGGTTCAGAGCTTCAGGCTCAGCTGGTGAATGCATGGTCTGAGCTCAAGAGGAAAGAAGAAGAGTGTCCTTCCTTCTCTGGGCTAACTGTTCTGAGCAATGTTCAGGCTTTTTTGGGTTATGCCAGCTGTCAGGGGTACAACAGAGTAGACAGGCACCAGCAGGACTCAGCAGGCTTTTGGCTATTCTCTCACAACAAGTTTGCAGTGACCTGTGAGCTACTCCAGCACTTACACAGAGATAGTTTTCCCTACTAAGGAGTGCTACTGGGCTAGTTGAGCATTGTGACTGTAGCTTGTGACCAAGGCCTCCGTGGCATCATGGTGTATGAGCAGACTTGCCCAGCAACCCCTGTGCCAGGGCTACAAGTATTTGCTAAGCCTCTAAAAACGGTTTTAAGGGCTAGAAAATTAATTCTGGGCCCAGAGAGCCTTGAGAAAGACAAATCAATGAAAAATTTGCAGTTTTCTCAGCTTTCATCCTCTGAATAGTTTTCAGTGAAGACACTCAGACGTTCCAGGATCACACCCTAAATGAGCCGACCCACTGTTGCCCGTCTTTGTTCCAATCGATAACGACCAATTGATGCCAAGGATCCTGCAGACAGTGGCCCATGCCTGCTCCCTGACCTCTTCTCCTTTCTCTCACAGGTGGATGGTAACATCCTGGTCTCCCTGCACACGGAGCTGTGGTGGAGGCATACAGACACGGCGAGTGACGTGCCAGCGCCTGACAGCGAAAGGCAGCTCTGTCCCAGTGTCCAACGAGGCTTGTGCCCTGGTGTCCAAGCGCCCTGTGGACACACAGAACTGCAACAGGCAGCCCTGTGTTGAGTGGGCAGCCTCCTCCTGGGGCCAGGTAAGGACCAAAGTAGCATTCCAAGGACAATCCTGTAACATGGACGATGCCAGGTCCGAGACAGAGACACGGCACTCTGTGATCCATGTGACAAAAAGCACTTTATTGTTCTCAACTTCACCTTAAATACTTTCTTAATGTTCCTTGGCAAGCACTTGTGATTGATTCAAAGTTCAGGCTGCCCAGCTCTCTGACCAATAGCTTGTGCAGCCCAGGCAGGAACCCATTGAGTCAAATCCCTGATTGGTTCCGAATCTTGTCCTACCACTGTTCCCTGGAGGCCTGTCTATCAGGCCAGGCTGCTTTTCCCCTATATGGTTGAAACAGTTGCCCAGTAACAAGCCAGCTTGTACTGTGACACAGTCCCATACTGTGGGCTACAAAAAAGAGACAGGAAGTGAAGGTAATGATTTTTCAAACTAGTATCTTTAGTTTGCTGACTTTTGAGGCAGCTGCTAATATGTTCAGCACTTTCTTTCTGTATATGATGCACTGCCTGCTTGGATTTCTGTAGCTTCTCACAATGACTAGAAATGCCACTCATGAACAGGGCTTTTACTGCAGACCCTGTGTCCCGCAGCAGGAAGGTCTGCAGTTCCTTGTTACAGTGATTACTGACCCATGTGGGAAATAGCCTTCTTCAAGTCTTAATCCCCCTTACCGGCGAGTGAGAGTGCTTCAGTCTTGGCTGGCTGGAGTCAGGATTGATGATTGTGATAAGGTTCAAGGCAGGAGGACTGTACAATCATTCCATTTCATAAAGTTGCTGATGTTGCCTGAGAATACCAAAAAGCGAGAGCTTTCTTGCCTTACTTCCTAATGAAAGACAGAATGGAGGGCTAAAAGCATTTTCAAACTACTTCCTGCTGCTTTGCAGGTCTTCAAATTTTCTCTCAGCAGATTACATTACATCAGATTTTTCTTGGTTTGAAAGGCAGGTGCTTGCTAAGAAAGGTGGGAGCCTTTCTTGAAATGGACAACGTAAAACCCCTCCCTCCAAAGTATAATAATTTTGAAATTAAGGGGCTCTCAGGCCAAGATATGGGAATTAGGAATAACAGTTCTTTACTAGGAAAAATTAAAATAGAAATACAATATTACAAAACAACAAAACTGACAGAGTCAGAATACAACCTGACACCCTGTTAGTCAGGGTGTTGGTAGCAGTTCGATTAAGTCGTGGCTACAGTCCCCCTGCAGTGGCAGATGTGGTTCAGTTGAAGCACTACTCCTGTAGAAGGCTGCAGTTTTCCTCCAAAGGTCCAGAGATGATGTGGAAAGGTCTGATTTTCCTCTGGAATCCAGTGGGAAAAGGCTGCCTTGGTGCTCCAAATCTCAGTTTTTATCTAGGTAGGAAAGGCTTGGCTCCTCTCAATGGGATGATGTAATTTTGTCAGTCATACAGCGGGATTTAATGGCCCAGCAGCAGATGGTATCTTCCTGGAGGGAGGATAGGTCATGGAAAAGATAAAGATGATTGCCCACCTGGTTTTAAAGATGGCCCATTAGCATATATGTGCCACGGAGATAAGGATCACTGCCCCATCCAGCTTCAACAGATGGTGATAGAATACATACTTTGGGTTACATCCTGCTTTGCAAGCCAAGACAACTTATTTTATAAAAAGTGGTAGTACTGGTAGTAAAAAGTGCCTTCAGCTACTGGAATGTGTTATTGTTCACTACTTGAAAGCATCTTCATTTAAATCTTGAAAGGTGACTGTGTTACTGTATTACAAGTTAAACTTGGAATTATCACTTTATATCAAAGAAGAAAATTTTCACTCCCTATGGAATTTCAGGAAAGGACTGGATCATCTTTGCAGAAACCATTATGGGCTATATTGTTCCCAATCATGCTCAGCTAAGACAATCAGATAGTTGAGAATTAATTTCTGAATTTTAGACCTAATCTCTGTGCATTATCATATAATATTTCTTCTACCTAGCTTACAAAAAAAAGGTCCAGTTGCACATGATTGCATACTGCCCAGTCTCCAAGCCAGAATACTCATACACATAGTTAGGAATGTACCACTGGCTCAGTGGGTCAATGACTTGCTTGGTAGTATTGTGGGGTAGCAGGTCACCCATTGTGCAAGTGTAGTAATCAACTTCCCCAGTTCACAAGGAAAATAAACAGCCTACCTGCTCTACCCCTATCTCTAGAATACGTTTCTTTCCTTCATTTAATATTCCTGGCATTTTGCTCTTCATTGTGTGTTCTTAAGCTAGTGATTCAGGCTTGCTGGTTATGAGGACTGCTAGCCCCTGCAGATATCACAGAAATGCTCCACACACTCCAGTGAATGACATTTCCAGCAAGACATTCGGCTGGAAGCAGCTGGAAGCCTGGCAGTCACTGCTTGTCTCTCCCAGTTGTCAGAGAGGGAAGAAATAGCAGGTGGAAGGGCGTATTATTTGAGGGGCACGTAGTAATGTGGAACAGGGCTCCTACTGAAGAGGGAGAGGAGGTGGTAGAGGGATTGGTCAGCAGCCATCCACCGGCAAAAATTCCTGCTTCACACTGATGACCTCTTATTCAACCCTCAATTTTCTTGGATATAATTTCCAGATACCTAGAAAAACAGTTTCCTAATAGTTGATGTAATTTTAGAATAGCACAAATACATGCTTCATACCCATACCTAGTTATATTTTAATCAAAGGAGAGGATTAGGAAAGTTAAACTGAAATGTAATTGTTAAGCTTGAATAATTTAGGATAGCCTCAATTTTGGAGCAAGCTTGCATATCTTTTATGCTTGTCATGCTTCCTGCTTTTGTTCATTGTCCTTCAATGCTTTTAAATTATTAAATGGAGTGTAATATGGCCTTGGTTCAATGCATTCTTACTTATTTGGCCAATTCACATGATGCAAAATGCACAGTAAAAGTAATGTACTGAGATTTCCTGTAAGGATCATAGGCTCTAGGCTAATGGCATGACAGCATTTAATTTCCCCTAACAGATGTATTTAAGATTAAGGTATTGAAGAGAAGAGGTAATGATTCTATAGAGCAGATACAGAAATGTAGTTTAAATGCTGCTGGAGGAGAGGGAGATAGAGCAGAAAATGACTGCACAGTCAGCCTTCAAAGGCCGCAGAGGTGCAGAAAGCAGTTGAAATCTCAGCAGTCTCAGGATGGCAGTATACACTTTTTTTCACTAGCAGTTTTATAAAAATGGAACTTGCCCTGCCTTTTGCCTCCCCTGAGTGAACCTTCTGTGTTCCCAGTGTAACGGGCCTTGCATTGGACCACGACTGGCTGTACAGCACCGACAGGTATTTTGCCAGACCAAAGATGGGACTTCTGTGTCATCTGATCAATGCAGTTCCTTACCCAGGTAGGACAGAAATGTCTTATGTCTGAACCTACAAGCCTTTTCAGAGATATTAAGTGGACTGTGACTTACATGAATACTTTTGGGTTTTCCCTATGTAACAAAGGGGTTATGCTGCAACCTGTACAGCTATGTGTAACAAGTCTTGTCAGGCTTATAGCCCAGACTTCCCTATTTGTTCCTAGGAGCTTCAGGCCAGTTGGCCAAAAACTGGAAAATCTTCTATGCATGCCAAATCCTGACTGCAAGGCTATGCTGTATCTTCTTAAGGAGCCAGTCTTCTCACTTACTTAAACACAAACTCTAACAGAAAAAATAGGTCTCTACAGATTTTGTTTTCCTGCAAATAAACTCCACCATCAACATTGTAAAGACATTTACTTTACATGAGACAGATATGTAAATCATGACTGATCATGACTGAATATTAATGTATTTGGCTTGTTGGCTCCCACTCATGCCTTTTCACTACCTGTGTGACAGATATGAACCAAGTGTGCCTATACATCTTCTGTTACACTGTCTTGAAAGAAAAATAAGAGTTTCAGAGAACTGGCTCTGTTCCTACTGGCTGTAAAGCCACAAAAAAGTTACAAGGTCCTGCTGGACCACATTGGTTACCACTTTCATTACCACTTTACCATTTCACCTTTCAGCAGATCTCTGGTTTGGCCCTTGGAGAGGGAATTTCAGCCAAACCTCAAACAGTTCAAATGGTCAATTGAACAGGTGTTGGTATACCAGTGGGCACCCACTGAGGGTCCGGTCCTTGAGAGCAGTTTGAAAGTGCTGGCCCCGCCTTCGAGCTTTTGCAGATCTGATCCATACAGTGCTCTGAGTGAATTACCTTTGGGATATGTAATGTTTGCTGTCCCTCCTTCACTGTCTGCCTCCTGCCCACAGGCCATTGAGCACCCAGAACTGCTGGACTGATGTCTGTGGTGTGCACTGGAGGGTCAGCCTATGGACCGTCTGCACGGCCACGTGCGGAAACTACGGCTTCCAGTCACGGCGCGTGGACTGCGTGCACATCCGCACCAACAAGCCCGTGATGGAGCACCACTGCTCCTGGAGGCCAAGACCAGCAAACTGGCAGCGCTGCAACATCACACCCTGCGAAAACGGTACTTTGCTGCGAGGAGAGGAGTGGGGAGAGTGGTGCAGGAGTAGGAAAGAAGGGAGAGTCGTCTCTCAGAAACGCAGCACTGGACCTTGCAGCTGGGCATACTGGGGAATTTCCAGACCAGACCTGTGCAAAATCCAGTGTCTAAAGCTCAGCATCCTAGAGAGGAATGCTGCCCATTGTGGAGGCTTTTGGCAATGGTGTTCATGCTGGGATTGTGTCCCCTTTCTAACAGCATGAGAAATAATTCATGCAGTCTTCTAGAGCAAGTCCAGAGTAGGCCACCAAGTTGATCAAAGGGATGGAGCACCTGTTGTATGACAAAAGGCTGAGGGAAATGGGATTGTACAGCCCTGTTTTTAGGTGACCTACTTGTGGCCTTCCAGTATTTGAAGGGAACTTAGAAGAAAGATGGACTATTTACAAGGCCATTTAGTGGCAGAACAAGGGGGAATGGCTTCAAATTGAAACAGAGTAGTTTTAGATTAAATATTAGGAAGAAATTCTTTACTGTGAGGGTGATGAGACAGTGGCACAGGTTTCCCAGAGACACTGTGGATACCCCGTCCCTGAAGGTTTTCTAGAACAGGCTGGATAGGACTCTGAGCAGCGTGGTCCAGTGAAAGGCATCCCAGTCCACATCAGGAGGATTGGAACTAGATAATATTCAAAGTCCCCTTACAACACAAACCAATCTATGATTCTACAATTAACTTTCAGTTAATGGTACAGACAGAAAGAAAAACATGAATCACAACCAGACTTACGGCTGTAGTCCAAATCCAGTGGGTAGGTGGATGACGGGAAATCCAGCAGGCAAGAGTGCTTTCTTTTACAAGCAACAAAATTTGGCCTGCCAGGGGACTAGAAAAGTTATTAATTTTTTAAAAATTGAATGAACAAAAGAGAACAGACTATGTGCCTGTTTGGAAATTATGCTCACATCCTCTATCTTGCAAGCCAATTGCTTTGCAAGCATTGCAGATGCAGTAGCAGAACCCACTTGCCTAAGTTCATACCAGCTCTAATGCTCCCTCTCAGCAGAGACAAAGTGTACGACACAGGTCCAAACGCATGAGTCTGGGGAGCCCTAATGGAAGCTGAAGCAACAAGGGAGTTCACAGGTATCAAGCAGGACATTTGCTGACACTCCAGCCTCTTTTTGCTATACAGAAATGTCCCAAATCCCAGAGTCTTGCAGGGATACTGGATAGTTTTCCAAACTAAAAAGCAGGACGCTATGGGCCTCAAAAACTGTGAAAGTGACACCAGAACCTAAGCCCTAGAGGAATTCAAAAGATATCTTAACATCTTCATGCTGGGGGGTTTCTGACCTGTGAAAAACACAAGACAGCTCCCAGTCAGCTGGGGTAACACTCCCACACACTGGCTCTTCAAATGTGGAAAGCTGGTCAAAGTGTCTCTGAGCTACTCTGTTTAAACAAGTATCCAGTGTCATTTAGTTCTTCATCTTTGGTTTAACTGTTAGGAAACTCCTAAAGCCTCTCTAAAATATTGGTAGATGACAAACTGTCAGTGTTGGAGCAGCCTCAGAAGCCCTTTCCCCAGGCTCTGAAAGTAAACATTTCAGTAAATTCTTCACTGATCCTGTGTCTTTGCAGCAAGTGAAACTCATGCTCACAGTGAGACCTCCCAACACAAAGGTCCTCTTGGCCACCCAAGGATGAATGTTCTCAGGTAAGAAATCCTTTGTTCATAACTTCATCACCATTTCTTCTTCTTGTTTCCTCTTTGGCAGTGGAGTGCAGAGACACCACAAGGTACTGTGAGAAGGTGAAGCAGCTCAAACTCTGCCAGCTCACCCAGTTTAAGTCACGTTGCTGTGGGACTTGTGGAAAATCTTGAAGACAGATGAAATGAAAATGGAGGAACAAGGGGATCACAGCCTTTTCTTCACTGAGCAAAGGCTTTTTCAGAAAATACAGATGGATGGAATGATCTTTTTCATTTTATTTATTTATTTCCCTTTAAAAAATCCTCTTAACAAATCATTGTTGTAAAGGGACTTGACAAGTTTTCCCTTGTGTGAATCTAACAGAATGCAGATAAACATGATCATGAGGGTAGACCACAAAGAGTCAGAGAGACCCATGACACCAAGAAATGGGTATGAGAGAAGTGAGGCTTCCCCTCAATCTGTGTACATGCCTGAGGGACATCTCAAGAGACAGGTGAGGAAGAGGACCAGAGTCAAAACCTAGCATCATATTATCAAATCAAAGAATCGTCAAGATCAAAGGAGATCTTCCGTGTTATCCAGGCCAACCATTAACAGCACTACCATACCCACTGCTAAACTATCTGTGGGTGCCACGTCTAGACTCTTCTTGGACACTGCCTGAGTTGGTGACTCCACCACCTCCCTGGGCAAATTAGTCCAATGCCTAGCCACTTTTTCAGTGAATAATTTTTCCTAATATCTGAGACTCCCCAGTTTGGCCCAATTTGAGGCCATTTCTTCTCATCCTATTGTTTGAAACACGGCAGAAGAGACTGACCCTCACCTCTCTACAGCCTCCTTTCAGGCAGTTGTAGAGAGCAATGTGGTCACCCCTGACTCTCCTCCCAGCTAAACAAGCCCAGCTGCCCCAGTTGTTCCATACAGGATGTGTGTTCTAGATCATTCACCACTTCCATAGCCCGTCTCTGGACATGCTCCAGCACTTCAACATCTTTCCTTCAGTGAGGGGCCCAGAACTGAGCACAGGATTGGAGGTGTGGTTTCATCAGTGCCCAGTACAGAGGGACAATCCCTGCCCTGGCCCTGCTGGCCACACTATTGCTGGTATAGGCCAGCATGCCATTGGCCACCTCGGGCACCTAGGCACACACTGGCTTATATTTAGGTGTTGACCAGCACCCCCAAGTCTCTTTCTGCTGAGCACCTCTCATATCTCTCTTAGACTACCTTGAAAACACAAGCACGTGATTTTGCTTTATAAGCTTTATTTTTTACATCCAAGATTAGAAGCCTTTTTAATTGCTGAACCCCTCTCTCCTTCCTACACCAGGCAAGGGACATCCTTGTAACCTTTGAGGATCTGGTGTTTGGAGAAGTTGAACAATGATCTGTAACATAAGTGGGTCTAAAACACACCTGAAAATGTTTCCAGTTGGAGCTTGTGAGGGAGGATTGGGGATTGAAAGGTTGCCCTCAGCACAGAGGTGCAGTGGTGGTGTTGATAATTGGCTAGCAAAAGGAGAACATCTATGATCTGCTTGACAGACTTTAGCACAAACCTGCAAACACTGTTCTCTAGAGAGCATAGGCAGGAAAGATAGAAATTGTACTTGATAAACAGGAGACACTTTGCATACTGCATCCTACTAACAATTATTTAGAAAAAAGAGGTACTTCCCAAAGTTCTCATACTTTCAGACTTGGAATTTTGGAAAAGAACTTGAGGCAGTGGGTTTTCCTATCCTGTTAACATGAAATTTCTCTTTCCTGGCAGCCAAGCCTTTCAGTTAACTGGTAGAAAAGAGCTTTATTCTGATTTTTCATGGTTGTTACTACTCAGTTGAAACAGAATGGCTTTAGCACCAACACCATTGGACTAATGCAAATAATTTGTAAGCAACTTGTTCCTCTCCAGCTGCCTCCCACTATAAAACAGGTGCTGTAAAGCAGATCCTTAAGTCCATGTATAACACCCCAAAGATACAGTCTAAAAAATAAGACTCAAACATCACACTCACTGCATGATTTTGCATGCAGGCTGTGATTCTTTCCTCCTGGCCAGCTGCAGTGGATATTCAGCCAGGGAAGTGATGCAAGATTCTAGTTTCTGGGCATTCTCTGCTCCGCACAGAAAAAAGAAAGAAAAAAAAATTACGAGGAAATCTGCAAACAAGAGAGTTTGAGAATTGTGAAAGTTTAAAGGAGAACTGCCTGATCTCAGGTTTTGCTTCAAGACCTTCTTTAAATGAAAGTCTTGGTTGTGCCTCTCCTGTAGCTCCTGTTGGGGCTAGTGCCTTATGGTATATTAATGAAATGCTGTTTAAGTTCTGCCATGCTACAGCTTTCATGACATGTGGATTTTTCAGTAAAACTGGGGGTCCATTACTGAGGTCAGTGCCAGGTTCATGACATTAAACAGTCTCAAACTGGCTTCCTTCAAAACACATCTGAGAGTGAATGCTTTTGGTAGAAATGGGTCTTCAAAAAACAAACAGCAGTGCAACTTTTTATTTAAAAAAAGAATAATGAATTTCTGTGTATGTAAATGTATATCTTTTCTGTATATTTATTAGGATTTCTTGTATAAAAAGTGCAATATTAATAATTGTACATTTTTTTATCCAGATAAAACTATTTTTGCTTTAAATCTCCCCAGATTTTGTTCCTCTAAAATCAACAGTAATAGTGTATTTCTCTTAATTTTAATAGCACTTGCATTTAATTGGGGATCTGCTTCACTGTGCACAGAGTGCTTTATAGATTATGACAGGAGGGAGGGATGCTGTTTTTAACTTGTGAAATTATAATTATGCATGGAATGAAGGACAATTCCTTAATAATAATAGCAATGATGATGATGACGATGTGATGGATATTTTTGATACATTAGTTAACAAAATGCAGCATGGGGAAGTATTTTCTTTTGTGTAAAAGCGAAATATGTTAAAGCTATCACGTGTTCCATAGTATCTGTGTAACTGTGCACAGGATAAACACAAAGGATCTGATCTGGAGGGGCCACTGTGTTGTCTCTGCACAGTGTGGTTTTAGTTTCACATGTCTGTCTTCTGAATTGTGTCTTGGCAGCATCTCAGTAATGTAAGGATTACTGGTTATTTTTAAAAAGGATGCTTTCCTTCTCTAAAGAGAAAACAAAACAGCAAACTTGTATTTATATAACTTTTTGTACAAGTAATGCAGGTTACTTATTTAACTACAACTGTCTGATGTGTTGTTTTTTAATCTTAAAATCAAAAGCCAAAGTAGCAAAGCTGTTGGAGTTCTCTGTCTCTATTCTATATTATGGTAACAGCACACACCTGTTACACAAAGTACACAGGATGTATCTGCCTTGGGAAAAGAGGATGTTTTATCTCCTTTTAAAAGTCTCCAGCCATTAAGATTCTACACCCTGTCTTGGAGATAAGTTTTAATTCTCCATTTGCCTTGCTTTATTCTTAGTTGCTAATGTCTTGCCCCTATTGCTCTTGCAGAAATATAAAGGTGGTCCAAGGACCATAAAGATCAAAAAAAGTATGCACCTTTTTTCAAGTAGCAATGCTTCAAGACATAACTTTCCTCAGCAATCTGTGGCTTGAAGAAACACCTGTTAATTCAGTCTTTCCTTACAGGTTGCTGCTGCCTTTAATAATGGAGCTTCTAGCTACCTGAAGCATCAGGTGTGTGTGCAGAAGGAATTATGGTAATGGTTTGAATTACAAGGGGAAAGATGAAAAAAATTAATGAAGCCAAAAGCATTTTTTCTTAACAAAGAAAAAAATTGAGTTTTGAAAACTAAGCTGTTACCCTTTTCAAACAAATTATATGTCTCTGCTGAAAGGGAACAGCAATTTTGCTCTGATTTATTGACAGCTTCCCTTGTATGATGTTCCTGCAGATGTTTTTTAGATACATAAACTGCAGGCAAATAACACACACAGACAAGCAAGTCAAAGACTAGACCTAGGACTTCCAAGTAAGAGTACTGAAGGCAATGGGATTTCATCATTCATTTCAGTAAAACAAGTGTAGAAGCTGTTGTTTGTGTAAAACGAGCAATGTAGATGTTCTCAAAAGAATAATTATTGTCTCTTATGCTTATGGCTTTAGTTACTAGTCAAGTCAAAAAGCGTTCAAAACCTTAAAAGCAAGCTTCCAGTTTTGTTCTCCTAATTTTCCACACAAAAGAAAAACAGTTCTGCACCAAACAGAAAAATACACTACTGAATGGTTCCCCACAGATCTCCTCCCAGCCCCTCATGTGGCAAGGTAAGCACAACTGAACTATTCCAGGCATCTGTGTCTGCACACATGATTTCAAAAGATAGAAGCCATAGCCAGAGTTTTCCAAAGTAACCTCTAGCAGGAAAATCTTCTTCCTGATCTCTAGATGCAGTTATATGGACTGCAGTTGGAGCTTGTTTAGTTTTAAAGTTAGGATTCTTCTTGCAAACTACCTTATCAAGCATAAAGGCCTTACCATTTGTTTGGTGCGCCAACATTGATTCATAAATAGATTATATTATTCTAGATCAGCATCATCTGACACCTCTATTTGTACAAGGTCAACCAAAAGCTTAGTCTTTTCTAGATTATCAGAACCATAAAATTCCTCAAAAGTTTTTAATATCAGCTTTCAGTTGATCACTTCAGCTAGTAGTTGAGTAAAAAAGCTTCATTCATTCAGTTACCTAACTTTTAACATACATGCTTTCAAAGTGTTTTAAATGTCAGGGTTGCTCCCAGACCAGCCGTGTATGTAGATGGAAAGCTCAGAACTGCTAATGCTAATTAGGGCTGTACATACTAACTGCAAACCACAGCTTGGGGATCATTGATTCATCCATTCCCTTCATTCTCTTTTTTAAAGGCATATGTATATATGAATAGTGTTATGTATTAACTGTCCAGTTTTGCAGAAAGCAAACCAAAAAACCTGTCCAATACTTGAGTTAGCACAAAATTGAAGCAGGGGAAAATGAGATCTCCTTCTTCTACTGATCTTACACATTTCTCACACCACAAGCATATGGGTTGATCATAATTTCACCTACATCGCTCTCCATCATCTCCCGCCAACATCTCATTTCCAGTCAGAATCAAATCTAAAATCTGGTCATATACATAGTCATTTTGATATTTTTTAATATAAATTTTTCACTAAGGCATTTCAGTAATTGCAACCCAAGTTATCTAGATTTATAAGTGGAAAATACACATATTGGCACCTCCTTTTCCATTTGAAGTACTTATTTCTATTTTCACCTGCTTTTTCACTGAAGTACAATACTTGTTCCTTCACCAGAGGCATTGTTCTTGTCTCACAGGGTGCCTCCACACTTGCCCAGATGCACAAATACCCAGGGTATCAGTTGACAGACCAGGCTAATTTTGGCCAAATCTGTGAGATTGTAGGAGGGGTGCAGTACAGCAGGCAGGACTGCATCAGCTGAGGCCTCAGCTGAACAGAGACTGAGCAGGAGACTCCTCTCTGCAAGCAGAGCAAGTTTGGGTTGCACTTCTCTATCCTTCCTGCTAACACACTGCTTACCTCTCAGGAGAGGGAAAAAAGGGAAAAGCAGAAATTTTGTCTAGCCTTTAAAGCCTTTGCAAAGAAAGGCTTTATATTTGTGTAGCTCTAAATAAAAGAATGCTGTTTTATGCAGCTGAAAGGAAAAGAGAGATAAGGAGATATACTCTGGTTACATATAAATACTCTTTTTTTAAAGCTGTGGCAGGATGTGAACAATTCCACAGTAACCATGTAGTTATCCACACATGCTTAGGATGACATGGGCACAGGGGCACCACTCACTACTACTACTACTACTACACTCTTTAGTACTATTAAGTAGTCTATTAAGTAGTCTTCTGCTTCAAGATATTGCATGGTTTGTGTACAAACTCCCTAGGGAGAGTGGGAAAGCACAATAATGAACCAGAAGAATCACACCAGACAGGCCATGAACAGCTTGCTCTCCAAGTGAGGAGCCAGGATGGATTTCTTCTCTTAAGGAAGTGCTTAATGGTTGCACTGAGGAATAGTTTATTTTGGGCTGTATGCAGACTTCCCCTCACCCTTTTCAACGTGCTGGTTGTTTTTTTTTAAAACATAAATTATTAGTTTGAATAAATGGCCAATAATGTTGGTGGATGCTTGTTAAAACACTTCACCTTCTGAAACACTCATGGAGTCAGTTTTCAAGTAATAGCATACAACCTAGTGATTTTATTACCAAAAAAAAAGAAAAGTCTCACTGTTAACCCACTGCATACAAATAACAGAAAATTAAATCCAGCTGTGCAGGGAGGATCTCACAGGCACTTTTTCCTTTTTTCTTTTCCTTTTTTCTTTTCCTTTTTTCTTTTTTTTTTTTTTTAACAGAGAGCAAATCAGAGCAGGGGCCTGCTTGCCCAGTGGAGTAGTGTGCTTGAGCCTGTGTAATGGTGTTTGGCAGTGCCACATGAGCCCTCTCACCAGTCTGGGGACAGTTCACACCAGCAAGCACAGAACTAGTGAACTAGTGGAAATAGGGAGCACAGAGATGAACACAGCATTGCCTTTTTTAGAGCTACTCTATTCCTTCTCTTCCAAACGCAGCCAAAAACCTCTGTGCTATAGACATGCAGCAAACCAGAGAAGTGAAAATCAGATTGCCCCAAGGCAGTATATCCCCAAAACACAAGAGAGGCACAGGTCATCAAACCACTGCTTCCAAAGTGGGAAGGAGGCAGAGAGACACTACTACAGAAGGGAGAAGAGTGATTTTTAGAGGGATCACCCAAAAGTAAACTCTATTCAGAATATTCATTATGGAAGTTTCCCATTCCAGTGAACTCAGTTCTCTGCCCAAAGGCTTCTTTCCAACTGAGATAACACAGATCTCTCAGGGAGATCATATCCGTGCCTCAGGAAAAATCTTTTTTTTTGTCTTCCAAATAAAAGGTTTGCTTTTTCACACATTAAATTCAGCTGCTTCCTGTCTCCTGCCCAGGATCTATACTGCTTCCCTCTGTGATATGAACACACTCAGATCTTGCTGAAGTATACCAACTATCTTTCAACACTTCCTTCATAGTCCTGAAACACTTGAGGTGCTGACAACTGACTGTCCTTAGTAATCTGTAGTGTTGGGTGAAGCACTTTTTAGAATTTGTGGTGGTAACATTTTCACAAATTTGCTGCTGGTTCATATTTCTATACCATAAGTACATAATTTGCTGGTTTCTTTGTCCTCTCACCTATTGCCAACTGCAAACCTTCTCCATTTGAAATGCCTCCTGCATTACTTACTTACTTACTTACTTACTTACTTACTTACTTACTGCAGTAAGGCACTGGGGTTGGCAGTCCTTGCAGACACAGGTTGTTGAAAGGCTGATATAATACAAGTCAAAACTGAATTGATTATTTATTTATCTCCCCTCTTATTACAGGTAACTTTCTTCTGGGGTTGTTTCATTTTGTTTCCCAGTGAGAACAGACTAAGTAATTTTGCCCAGCTTTCTCCCAGTGAGGAACTTAGCACTGCCTTCCTCCTGGCTAAGAAAACATTCATAACCTTGTATTAAGCTGCTTCTAAAATTTAATTTGCACATCTCCTTAATTCAGCTTTTGTGCTTAAGACTTGCCAAACAGATTGTGCTTTGCCTGGAGATCAGTAGTGCTGGTGAGCTCTTGTGTGTTTTCAGGGATGTAGGTAGAAACTATCCTTCCAAACAGCCTCTGCAATGTACATACATGACACTGTTCCTGTGACAGTGACATTTTTCTTTGACAATAGTCACAGTAATCAGTTCCAGTGTAGTAATTGCCTTTAACAGTGATGTTTTGCATCCATTATTGCTTAGCAAAATCCTCCTTGGTCTTTTTTGCATGCTTCATGGTATAAGGATGCCTTTTTCAACCCTGCCAAAGACAAAGTCCCTTTGTTTCATCCTTTTGGCTTTTGAAACACTTTTTGATAGTAGCCTTTATACTTGAGCCAATGTTTAGGTATTGATGCCATTATCCATTCTTCAAAAATAGGATGTTGACTCCAGCTATTTCCTTCTTTCCACCAGTTTGTTCACTGAGTGAGTGTCTTGTGCTGCATTGTGAGTGCAAGGTCACAGAATCACAGGTTGGGTTGGTAGAGACCACACTGGGTCATCTGGTCCAACCTCCCTGCCCAAGCAGGGTTATCCTAGAACACATGGCACAGGATTGTGTCCAGACAGTTCTTAAATATCTCCAGTGAGGGAGACTCCACAATCTTTCTGTTCAGTCTGTTCCAGTGCTCAGTCACTGCACAATAAAGAATTTCTCCCCCATGCTCAGGTGGAGCTTCCTGTGTGTCAGTTTGTGCTCATTGCTTTTCATGCTGTTGCCTGGCACAACTGAGCAGAGCCTGGATCCATCCACTGACACCTTCCCCTCTGATACTCGCAGACTTTGATGAGGTCCCCTCTCAGTCGTCTCTGCTCGAGGCTGAACAGGCCCAGCTCCCTCAGCCTTCCCTCCCAAAAGAGATGCTCCTGTCCTCTCATCATCAGGACCAGCTCCAGCAGCTCCGTGTCTCTCTTGTCCTGAGGAGCCCAGAGCTGGACACAGCACTCCAGAGGTTCCTCACCAGGGCTGAGTAGAGGGGCAGGATCACCTCCTGTGACCTGCTGGCAGTGCTCTTCCCAATCACC
>WBND01000394.1:453109-470167 GCA_013398595.1 Tychaedon coryphoeus
CAGGACTCAGCACCTGGACTTGTTAAACTTCATCTTATTGGACTCTGCCCATCCAGAATTCACTCTGTAATTGGTTATGTACTCAAAGGGAGCCTTGCTTTTCTGGATCAGATTTCAGAGCTTTGAGTGGCAACCAGTCCCCTGTAGAAACGGTCATTCTGGACAATTGTTCTGTGGTAAAATTTCTCTTTTTATGGGCCAGACCTATTGTTTGGTCAGATCTATTCTGTCTTTGGTTCGTTCTGTAACACACAGTCATCTGAAATTAAAAAGGAATCATACCGAAATGCTTAACTGAAATTCTTTGACAAATTTAGCCATATATCATATTATTATTATTACATTTTCTACTTCAATAAATTTTTATGATGTAATGTTTCACAAATCTTATTCAAAGATAACTTTAAAATACATTATACACTAGTGTGTTAAGCCCTGGAAGTGCTCTGCATCTACACAGAAAGTTGAATCAAATAGGTCTGTACCCACTCATGCCTACAGAGATGGTGAAATACCATGAGGGAAGGTTAAACAGTATTCTCAGTCTCACAGAGACATTTTCTGCAGGTAACTGAGTGGGTGCTGTCCTCATGCTCAGTAAACTAGGAATCATGGAAGTGTAGCACCAAGGCAGTGCCTTCGATCTGTTTCAAACAGCTCCTGCTGCTGGATTGTGGCTGGTTCCCAGCAGAGTATGCCTGTCTGCAGAAGGCTGTTCAGATGTCTCACACAGCGCCTCTAGGACAAGGAGAACCAGATGTCCACCGTTCCACTCTAAAGGCTAAGCTGCAGTGCTATCCTTCCTCATTTGGCCTGGTGTCTTGACCGATTCCTCAGCTGCACAGCTGGGTTGCTGCCTACGTTTTGCCAAGTTCAGAGGTTTGCAGCCCATCTTGGTGTTAGCAAGCTGTGCTGTGTGGCATCTCCTCGATCCTTGGCTTTGCTCTCCGTGGTGCTCCTGCTGTCAGAACAAACAGAAACTGAGAAAGAACTTGGAACTCTGTCCCAGTTCTTCCTTACTAGAAAAACCGTGCTGGAATTTGCAGAACAAGCCTGCACTACTGTGAAACATTGAATTATATTACAAAACCAGCCCATATTCCAGAAATCTTGCTACCCAAATTTATGACTAAGAAAACATTTTAGGTGGTATTTTAGGGACATCCATATGTTCCTTTCTTGACAGAATATCAGGGAAATAAGGGACCTGTTGCAAAGCTGCCTTACTCTCTGACCAGTACTGCAGCCAGAAGACCATAGTTTTTTTCCCCTTACTAGTAATTCATTACTTACTAGTAATTCCCCTAGAGACCATTATGGTTACTGGTAGGAAGTTGAAATTAAATAGTCTTAGACATAACCCAAGGGGTGGTTTTTGTTTTCTTTTTTTAAATTTTCCTTCCTTTCAAACAACACTAAGAATCATGAGGCAAATAAGCTTCCAGCTGACTCTGCACAGGAAGGAAGTCTAGATGTCAAAGTACTATAAAGTAAATGATGCAATTAGGGTATTTGTATTAGGATATTTGAACTCTTCAATCCAATCAGAATTTGGTGCTCCTGTTTCTTTTGGGAATTAGGAGAGGCCCAGGCACCACCACGCTGGTGAGATGCTGACCTTGTGCCCATGCGTAGGGTACTTCATTTTCCTAGAGAAACAGTCCAACAGAGTGAACCAGGAACATATACAGATCTGTTTTTACAGGAAACGCATTAATAAATTGTTTAAAAGTGAGAAGCTAATAAGATTCAGACCACCTCCAATAAGAGGTTTGTTCAGAGATCTCATATTTCAGCCGCCAGCCAAGAGTTACTAAAAAACTTTTCAAATTCTCCCGTCATCTTTGCTGGAGAATACTGCACATTTTGGATGTAACCACAGCTCTTGCAAAATATTCAAAATATGATAAGTAATTCCATCTGTCTTCAATTTTTAAAATTTATAAGCTCTACACATTTGGAGACCTCATAGGCATTATGAATTTATTTTACCTGGTGTAAGCCAGCAGTGCTACTATTCCTTCAAAATATGTTACAGTTTTATTGTAACTCTAATTCTTGACCATAGATATTAATAGTTTCCCATACAGCACAATCTTGAAAACATTAGAGGGTACAGGAGGGAATGTAGGATATGAACCATATGTTGTTGGAGGGTTAGGCACATCTCCCTACAACCAAGCAAGACTAAATTAAAATTAGATTATATATCTGGAGATAGGCAGAAACAGTTACATGTTTAGCCTAGGTAGGAGGAGATAAGAATTTTTAAACTTTAAGCTGCAAAATTATCTGACAAGAACTGTGATAAGCAATAGCATCAATTTAACCCTACAGTGTCATTTGGTATGTGATGTGTTCAGTGGGAAAGAATATGACAATAGAGTAGGAAAACTAACTTAATACCAAAATTTAAACGCTGTTCCAATATGTCAATTACAATAATTAATTGAATACAATGTTCCAAAATTTTACACTTGGGTAGGTGTGCTGGTTTTGGCTGAGGTGGAGTTAACTTTCTTCACAGTGGCTGGTATGGGACTGTGTTTTAGATTTCTGCTGAATACAAGAGTTGATAATACAAAGATGTTTTTGTTATTGCTGATCAGGGCTTACACACAGCCAAGGCTTTTTGTGCTTTTTGTACTCCATGCTGGTAAGGAAGCTGGGGGTGCTTGGCAGGCTGGGGGGAGACAAAGACAGGAGAGGTGACCACAGGGACATTCCAGACAGCATGGCATCATGCTCAGTACATAAAGTGAGGGGTAAGGAGATTGTGGACAGGCATTTGGAGCAATGGTGTTTGTCTTCCCAAGTCACTGTCACCTGTGATGGAGCTCTACTGTCCTGCAGATAGCTGAACATCTGCCTGCACATGGGAAGCAGTGAATTAATTTCTTGTTTTGTTTGGCTTGTATGTTCAGCTTTTACTTTCCCTGTTAAATTGTCTTTGTCTCAACCCATGAGTTCTCTACCTTTTACCCTTCTGATTCTCTCCCTGCGTGTGCTGGTAGGGGAGTGAGTGAGAAGTTGCATGGGGCTTGGCTGTCAGCTGGGGTTACACCACAACAGTAGGGAACATTAAAAACCTAGCAATGCTTAGAGAACAGCGCCATGAAAACTTGTATTTTTTGTTGAACCTGGGCCTTTAAGAGAATTCATTCAGTATGCAACTAGATCTTTGAGGGGACTTTGTCAAAGATTTCTATTTGCAGTGTTTAGGAAAGTACTCTAAATTATAACCAAATGTGGCTGAGATACCTTTTATTAGAGCTCTGGAGTTACACTAAAGGTGCTGACCTAAACACTGAAAAAAGACAAAAATATACATATGTTTCAGATATAGAGAAGTTAAGGATATCTAAACAGAGGAGGTCAGATCCTTCACCTGCACATAGCAGTTTTTTAATTTGTTTCACTGAAGATATTCCAATGAATACATCTGGTGACATTGCCTATGCAAAACCAAGTGTTCAAAAATATGTACATATGGATATTTTGCCCCTGTGGGTCATAGTCTTCACAACTCAAGTCATTCTAAATGGACATTTCCTGTGCGTTTGATGTACAAACTGTAGTTTAAGCTGCTGCAAAAAATCAGCTGCAAACAAGCAGCAGCTGGAATAAAGCATAACTCTCAATCATTTCATCCGGGTAATTTGAATGATGCAGTCACATGCCTTTTATTCTCCAACTTCTTTTATCATTTTGACTTCCAAGAAAAATACTGTCTGTGTAAATTGGGACGAATCTGCAATAATAAGCACCAGTCATAAGCTATTTTGTTTGCACAGCATAATAAAATAAAATACAGAAACACAAAAGCTATCTATCTGCCTATCCATGTTAGCTAGCTGAAAGGTGAGCAGAGGGGAGGTAAAATCCTCTGACTTTCTATTTATGACTTACTACCAAAACTAGTAGGGTTGTTGTAACTGTGTAACTGGAAGTTTTCTCCTAGTGCACAGGGAAGAGAATTTGTGCTGCTGATGAGGAGGGAAAAAAGTTCCTACAAAGACAAGCCACCGGGTTAGTGCAACTGAGAAACAAGGGCATAGTTAGATGCACAGCTCACCTGTTTTACCAGCAGTAGATCTGGAGTGCCTTGTTTTTCTATATTTCATGCATGCATCTCTTGTACATTCATGGAATAACTCTGCAGCAAACACAGAAAGGGTCTCATGCTTCACGAACTGGTCAGACCTAGGAAATTCTGTATATTTTAGATGGGTATCATCCACTGAATGTGTGAATCAGCTATGCAGTACACCAGGAATATGTTCAGTACATCCTAAAGATGCTGTTGTTGGATCAACATACAGGAATTCCCATCGCCCTGCTTCTACCTAGGATTCCTGTAGGCCTGTTAGATACGGAAAAGAGGTGAATTCAGAGAGATGTCCATGCTACCATTAATGCAGCGCTGTATTACCAACTACCTATTTCTGTCTGCATGTTTCCAGCACAGCTTGTTAGCAGAAGGAATAAAAACTGCACTCTGTTTTGATCTGTCTTCTAAAAAATGAAGTTACCTGTAAAGTCCTGAACAAAGTTGAAAGGGCAGCTTACCTTTCTGAGTGGTTCTTATATCCATCTTGGTTCTGGGTATATGTCTCCTTGTCCTCCAAGAGACACATGGAGACACTCGAGACATAGTGTAGGTGTTATATCTGTAAGTGGAGGTCAAATCCATATTCTCATGTCTCTTGACATGCTTTTCAGATGGTTTAGGTTTCTGTGGCAACACTTTATGAGCTATGTAATCTCTTCTGTGAAGAATAATTACATTATTTCTTTTTTGATCCAGAAAAAAAATATGCTCCTTTTTCTGGACACACAAAGAAATGAATACTTCCCCTTATCTCCACCAGCTAAGAAAGTTTGGATATGATAGCAGCTAGTGAAACACACAAGCCTTTTGCATTTGAAAACATGGACACTGCAAAAGAAACAGAGGCAGCTCTTGATAACCCCAGCCAGGCCAAGTTTCCCATTCTTTCCACCCAGCAAGCGTAATGCTTTACATAGAGCTATCTCTGCTCTACAGTGCAATTACACCAGAAGACATAACTCGTTTTAAAGGGCAATAATTAGAGCAACCTACCTAGTGTGTATAGGAAATACAGGAGAGAGGCAACAACAGCCTTCCCAGACAACACGTTGGACACCAGTTCAGCCAGGTTGGGGCAGTAATATCAGAACAGTTTTACAGCAAAACACCAGTTGGGCAAAGAAACACCAGCATGGCTAGATAGTCAGCTTTTCTCAGCTATTGCTTTAAAAGAGCTGCTTAAGATACTGGGGGAGTGTTACTTAACTCTAGGACAACCTTGCAGAATCACAACTTTACCATCCAACATTCAGCATCCTGGACCTATTTCACCGCCCAAATCCCCTGGTACAGGGCAGAGAGTCTGCTGCCTGGCACAAGCAAATTCACTTTCTTACATCAGAAGTATCTCTCCATTGGAGTGCAGATCTGTTTAGACCATTGGCAGCCAGCCAGGAGAAACCGTAAGTATAGCAGCTCTTCTAGTATTAATACTGCACTTTGGTTCTGCAGTGATGTTGAGTGGGCAAGAGCCTGAGTCTCTGAATACACTGTATTAGTGATACATTTTAGCAAAACATACAAGGCCTTCAAAAGTCTCTGTGTAAAGCAGAGGAGAAATCACATTGCAAAATATTAGGTACATTGCTAAAAACAGAAATGCAGAAGTAAAAAATAACCAAGAACATCAAGGGGTGCTTAAGTAAAAAACTCACATGTTCCAGCCCCTTGGCATACTGTTTTCAGCAATCTAAAGCAAATGTATTTTTTAAGAAAAGACAAGCTGGAACACAACAGACATTCAGCATCCTCAGCAGCAGGGAGAACCCTGTAACGGAGAGGGTATTTTCCAAGCCAGTCACTGTACTGTGAAACAGTCAATATGTATCAGACCCAAGTAACAGATCACATGTAGGCAATATTTACCAGAGCAATTAAGTGTTTTCTAGGAGTAGGTATAAGAAAGGGAAGGAGTCAGTAGAGTTTTGCATCAAGATGGTACTGTGAGAGTTGAAAGAAGTCCTCCCTGAGCCATTCTCCATCATTTCCCAGTTGCCCTGGCTAACCAAGGAGGTCACAAAAGACTCGAAGTTAGTAAATATTACCCCTGTCTATAGGAAAGGCTGGGAGGAGGATATGGGGACCTACAGGCCTGTTAGTCTGACCTCGGTGTCAGAGGAAGTCATGAAGCAGATCATCTGGACTGTCATGATAAGGCAAGTGCAAGGCAACCAGAAGATAAACCCCAGTCAGCATTTGTTGTGAAACACAGGTCTCAGATCCTGATTGACCAACCTGATTGTTTTCTACGACAAGGTAACCTGGTTAGCTGATGAAGGAAAGGCTCTGGATGTGTCTACCTGAACTTTTATAAAGATTTTGACACCATCTCCCAAAGCCTTCTCCTGAGAAACTGGATGGTCCTGGCTTGAACGGATGCTCAAGATGGGTAAACACCAGAGCTGATTAAATGGCTTGGTCCTGAGTGTTGGTGAATGAAGTTAGATCCAGCTGGGGCCCAGCAACCAGTGGTGTTCCCCAGGGCTCAGTATTTGGGTCAGCCCTGTTTAGTATCTTTATCAATGATATGAACGAGGGAATTCAGCGCACCCTTACTCAGTTTGCAGATAACACCAAGCTGGGCAGGAGTGTTAATCTGCCTGAGGGTGAGAAGGCTCTGCAGAGGGATCTGGCCTAGCTGGCTCTATGGACTGAGGCCAATGACAGGAGGTTCAACAAGACCAAATGCCAGGTCCTGCCCTTCAATCATATGAGACACTGAAAACTTGAAAGACTTCATGTAAACCTGAAAGAGCTAATGTCTCAAATATTTGACAGAAGAGAAAAGGAATGCTACCATGCTAACTAGATAAGATGTGGTTAGAAAAGAGGGTTTTGCAGAGTCAGCATAGTGCTTCTCTGGGATCAGCTTCCTTATCTTGGGTAACTATTTTTAAATACAAATTTGAAACTATGAGACTGTCCAAAGAGAGAGGCGAGGATGTGCACCCATCATCCGTGCACCTGCCATCCAGAGGAAAGAGACTAGAGGCAGTACTGGAGCCCTGGGTGGTGACATAGATCTGTTTCCTCTACCTCTATTTTCCTATCTTCCCTTCTCTCTTTCTATCTCTACTTAAAAGTTCAAATCCCTGCTGCTACAGGCTGTTCAAAGATCACTATTGTCACATGCTGTTCAGAAAAGTTTAATCTGTGGCTATCCAAAAATGTTAAAATCGTTGCTGCCACAGACCTTTAAACCTACCATAAGATTTAAATCGTTCCTGCCATAAATAAAACTTTTAGATTAATCTCATGGCATTGTTTTGCCATAATTCAGCCCATGGGTGCCCCAAACCTGGGCTCCCTCAGAGCAGGCGGTGCAGGGCTGCCCTCTGGGGACCCAACATATTACAACATCTCCAGGCAGTGCTGCAGGCAGAGGGCCAAGTGTCTGCAAAGGTGTCTGAGGCAAAGAACCCGTGGATGCTGATCAACATTGACTGAATATGAGCCAGCACATGCCCAGATGGCCAAGAGGGCCAATGGCATCCTGGTCTGGATCAGCAATAGCGGGGCTAGCAGGACCAGGGAAGGGATCATCTCCCTGTGCTCATCACTGGTGAGGCTACACTGTATTTACTTTTGGGCCTCTCACTTACTACAGGAAAGACACCGAATTTCTGGAGTGTGTCCAGAGAAGGACAATGGAGGCGTTGAAAAGTCTGAAGCACAAGTCCTGTCGCTCTCTATAGCTACCTTGAAGGAGGGTGTAGCCAGCTGGGGGCCAGTCTTTTCTCCTTGATAGGACGACAAGAAATGGCCTCAAGTTGCACCAGTGGAGGTTTAGAATGGATATTAAGAAGAATGTCTTTATGGAAAAATTGGAACATGCTGCCCAGGGTTGAATTCCCACTCCTGGAGGTATTCAAATGCCATGTAGATGTGGCACTTAGGAATATGGTTTACTGGTAGACTTGCAAAATTAATGGCTGGACTTGAAAACTAGGGTTTTTCCAGCCTAAAGCTGGAAGCTGGAGCTTCATGATGTTTACCAAGACAAGTGCAAGGCACTGCACCTGGGTCAGGGCAATGCCCAGCACCAGCACAGGCTGTGGGATGAAGAGATCAGAGCAGCCCGGCCCAGGACGACTTAAGAGTGCTGGTGGAGGAGAGGCTGGACATGACCCAGCCATGGGCACTCCCAGCCCAGAAAGCCAAACATGTCCTGGGCTGCAACCAAAGCAGCATGGGCAGCAGGGGAGGGAGGGGATTCTGCCCCTCTGCTCTGCTCTGGTGAGACTCCACCTGCAGTGCTGCATCCAGCTCTGGGGTCCCAGCACAGGAAGGACAGGGATCTGCTGGAGAAAGTCCAGAGGAGAGTCAATAAGATGATTAGAGGGATGGAGCAGCTCTCCTGTGAGGACAGGCTGAGGGGAATGGGGTTGTTCAGCCTGTAGAAGGCTTCAGGGTGACCTAATCACAGCCTTCCAGTAGCTGAAGGGAGCCTAGAAGAAAGATGGAGAGAGACTTTTTACAAGAACATGTAGTGACAGGATAGGGAGGGATGGCTTCAAACTGAGTCTGCTTTTAGATTAGGTACTAGGAAGAAATTCTTCACTGTGAAGGTGGTGAGGCATTGGCACAAGTTTCCCAAAGAAATAGGTGCTCCAATCCTAGGGAGTTGCAATACAGAATGCGACCAAAAGTACATATTCTATCACTATCTGTTGAAACCACGTGGGGCAGTGATCCTTATTTCCGTGCTGCATATTCTCTGCTAATGGCCCATCTGTTAAAAACCACATGAGGCAGTGTTCTTCATCTTTTCCACTACCCATATTTCCTCCTGGAATATACTATCTGTTGATGGGCCATTAAGTCCCACTCTATGACTGATAAAATTACATCATCCCATTGGGAGATGCTCCACCCAGAGGGATGAGTCAAGCTTTTCCTACCTAGATAAAAATTGAGATATGGAGCACCAAGGCAGCCTTCTCCTACTGGTTTCCAGAGGAAAACCAGACCTTTCAACTTCATCACTGGATCTTTGGAGGAAAACTGCACCCTTTCTACAGGAGCAGTGCTTCAACTGAACCACATCTGTCACTGCAGGAGGACTGTAGCCACCATTTAATGGGACTGTTACCAACACCCTGACTGATGGGGTGTCAGGTTGTATTCTGACTCTGTCAGTGTTTTGGGTTTGGCTTTTTTTGTAATGCTGTATTTCTATTTTAATTTTTCGTAGTAAAGAACTGTTACTTCTATTCCTATATCTTTGCCTGAGAGTCCCTTAATTTCAAAATTATAATAATTTAGAGGGAGGGGGATTACATTGCCATTTAAAGAGAGGCTTCTGCCTTTCTTAACAGACACCTGTCTTTCAAACCAAGACACCTAGGAATGTTCAAAGTCAGGCTGGATGGAGCAATTTGGTCTAGTGAAAGGCACCCCTGCCCATGGCACCAGAGTTGGAACTAACTGATCTTTAAGTTGCCTTCCAACACAAGCCATTTTATGATTCTGTGATGTCTCTGAAAGCAGCTCAGTCTGGATAGTACAAGACATGTCCATTATATCTTCAAGAATTAGGACAGTGGGAAGAAACTGACTTTTTGAGTAATCTCCATATTAAGAAGCTAAAATGCCACCATGGATCATCTGTCATTGGTGAGTTCCTTCTTTCCACTCTGGGACCAGGCTAGAACAGGATGAGCAGTACTCATCCTGTCAAAAAGGGGTTTGGGATTCCACCCTCAGTTTTCTTCCCAGAGCCGTAGAAGTCTGTGTCCCTTTTTAGTTTGAAACAGACAGTCTACAATGAGTTGTTGCGGTGCATGTTTATTTTATCCAGCTCATTGTTGAAGTTGTTACAATGGTTCGTACTTATGTACCCCTGTGTTTTCCCTAAGTTGGTTTGTCCCGCCCCTGAAACCACCCTGTATGGTATTCCCCACCTCTTGTTCCAGTCCCTTCCCTGTCTGTTATTGTAACCCTGCCCCTTGTTCCAGTGCCTTCCCTGTCAGTCCCACCCTGGACCAATTCCTGGTTGCTCTGCCCCCTTTGAAATCACCTGATACTCGATGTCCCATCGGCCCATGTGACCCTTTCTCCTTCCCCTGCTTCTCTCATTGGTTTATACTTTTTAAGGCCCTGCCCTTCACTCCTCTCCTGAGAATTCTATATTGGTCAATTGTTTATACCCAGCTCCCAGTTTGCCCCTGTATTTAATCCCGGGCACAGCAGTGCTTGGGGCTCTTTTGCTCCTGAAGCCTTCAACCCTAATAAACCCTGTTGGAATCTCAGCAGCTGAGAGTCTCTCTCTTCCCCTTTGCCCGACCCCTGACACAAACCAGACTGTTGAGCAAGTAGCTCAAGAGGTTCTGCCTGCAGTAAAACTGTACTGAGGCAGTTCCCCACACCTTGCGTGGCACCAGTGTTTTCTCCTTGAGCCAGCCTGGGCTCTGGTGGTCACATCAGCTGACGCCCAGTGTGGCCTCCCTGAGAGTCTGAGACCCCATGACAGACTGGACAGTCCACTTTGTGGACTTTAACAAGTCTTTGGACGTTGGCTACCCCAGTGGGAGAAGACTGAGTTTCATTCAGTGGCACTCCCGGAGACGGGGACGGCAACACCTGCTACACCGGGGATCGTCTTCAGGGTTGGGACTGCAAGCACAGCCCCTCGTCTGGACAGCAGTGTGAGTGTCTCCCCAGTGGTGAGATTCTTGTGTGACTGGGAGGGACCCCTGTGTGTGTGTGAGTTAGGTGTCCCCTCCTGAGCTGCCCCCAGTCCCTTATTTTGCTTTCCTTGAGCTTTCTTTTGCTGTCGATTGTGGGTGGAGTGACTGGATGGTTTTAATAATGGGTGCTCGACTGACCATCCAGCAAAGGGAGATTTATTCCCAAGTTGTGGGAACCCTCGAGGGTGGGGGAAAACGTTTTTCAAAGAGATTGTTAAAAAGATTAATTAGCTGGTTGTTTTTCCACTTTCCCTGGGTCTCCCCTTCAAACATGACCTCCATTCCCTTTTGGGATGGAGTGGGTTTAAAATTTATGGATTTGATGAATCTAGGGGATATCTTGGCACAAAAACTTCTCCCTTTGTTTGCTCTGAGATGGCTTGTATTAATTGAAAGAGAGGAGGTGGTGAAACAACCACAAAGTTCTACCCCAGTTACCCCTTTCCTGTCCTCCTGAACTTCTTTCCCTGTGCCGGGGGAGACACGCAGAGCAAAGCGCTCAACGCAGGGCAGCGAGGCTTGCCTCAATCTCCCTGGCTCTCCACATCTCCCTCAGCACCCTGGCCCTGGCAGTACTGGCCATGCTGCCAGGGATCCGTCACTTCATCCCTCTACCCCAGTTCAAACCCCCAAGTTAGTTAGGTTTGAGGTTCCACCCTGTTTTCCCTCCCTTTTCCACTTTCCCCAAAATGGCTCCCAGAGGGCACAAGATGGTGGAAGCCATGGCATGGTCAAGTCTCTCTCTTGTTCTCTTCCTTCCCACAACCTTTCTTCCCTCCTTCTTCCAACCGCTTCCTTCCCTTAGATTCTCCCTTTCCTCTCCCTTCAGACCCATCCTTCTCCACCCTGGCTCCACCTCCGGAGCTCCCTGCAAAAGTCCCCACCCCTCTGTGTTGCTGCCCCACCTCTAATCCCTCCTTCCTTCTCTGGTAGTTCCTATCCCCTTCCAATTTCCGGTTCTCAAGCCCCTCCTTCCAGTTCCCACACTACCGGAACTGGATGTGATGAGCCTGGAAACCGGAATCCAGAATGGAAGGTCTTTCCCACCATCGCTCCTGTTACTTACCGTGGTTGGGAAGGTAGGCTCCCATTCTGGACTTCCGACTTCTCCTATCAAAACAAAAAAGAGCTCTGTAAGGCTCAGAAGGAGTTGGGAGGGGAAGTGAATACTTCAAAAGCCTGTTGAAAACCACCTTCTCCTACAACCTCCTGGTCCCGTACAACCTCAAAGATTTGTTTACATGCCACCTTTCCCCAGCAGAGTACATGCTGTGGGAGGAGGCATGGAAGAGGTCGCTGGGGGCCGTCTGTTCTGAGCTTCTACCGAGTTTGGATGGCATGCTTGAAGCCTTTGGTGACATTATTACAATGGACCACCTGAGCAGCAAGGGAGCATGGGCTCAACCCAAGGACAAGGCTAAGGCCTTGAATCAGTCGGTACTTGATCAGGTAAGGGGAGCTGTGGAGAAGGCTTTCAATTTCTTGTCAACATGTGAACCCCACATCAGTTTTTCCAGCATAAAGCAGCTAACCAACAAATCATTTGTCAACTTCATTGATAGGCTGAAAATACAAATTGAGGAACAAATAGAAGACCAAGTTTGCATCCCACTTGGTTGTTAGAATTAGCAAAAACTAATGCTAACCAAGTTCGCCAGAGTATCATTCTAGGGATGCCCCGAATCTGCTGCCAACTCTATCAGAAATCATAGAGATGTGCACCAAGAAAGCTGCTGTTTCGAGACTTGAGAACAGAAAACATCTAACTATGGAAAGGACCGCCGCTGCAGCGGCACCTCCCACCTTTGGTGCCACCAAAGGCCCTATGACCTTTGACCCGTCTAGAGCCACCCGTGTTGTTTTCACTGTGGCCAAAGCAGACATGTTGCCAGATTTTGCCCAGCAACAACTCCCTGCAGGGCAGGGCAACTGGACCAAGGAGGGAGCGAAACATCTAATCAGCAAAAAAAAACCAAGGGGACAGCATGAACCTGCTCCACATGCGGACAAAAATGGAGCAAGTTTCGCAGGGGAAGGGGGAACTGGACGTGACTACCAAATTGGACTTGACAATGATAACTACCGGACTGACACCTACCATCAAAGTAACAATAAAGCATGGTCTTCTCAATTGCTGCTCTTGTTAGCAACCACAAGAGATCATTTGTTTAGGTCCCAGAATTGGACTGTGATTGCCATGTGGCAGTGTATATTGCAGCTCTTTAGAGGCTGCAATTTGAAACTCAGCCAGCCTGTGAGTAGGCAGTTACCTGGGTGAAAATCCCATCTTATCTATTGGACCCTGGGTGCTGCTGTATCACTGGTTGAGGAGATGACCAGCACCTGTCTGAGCCCAGGAAAGCTCAAGCACCCTATTTAAATGTGCTCACAAAAGAATAAAGTTGCTTAAGTCTTGTTACCGTAAACTCTGAGCGTCGTGTCTTTATCTCCGACTCAGCACCCCCCAGGCAGCCCAACTGATAAAATAACTAGAACTACTCTAACAACTGGTGCCAAGGTGATTTCGACTTAGCCAAAATGTGCAAAAAGCAGGGAGACACAAAATCCATCCAGAGAGACAGGAAAGGAATTTCTGGCCGCGAGCTAGGGAAAAACACCCATAAAAAGAGAGGCGGGAATTTATGGCCAAAGAGCCAGGTACGTCCAAGAGATGGGAAGAAAACTTAGGCCACAAGCCAGGAAAAACATGGGAGGATACATTTCCACAGAAAAAACATCCAATCATCCAGGTATGGACTCAATTTCTGTGTGAGTGTGATATAGATTACAGAGAGGAATTGCTTTTTGATTTCATATCATGGACAAAAGGCGAAGGGATAGAACTAACTAATCAAACTGCATTTAATATAAATAATGTCTAAAATTGGAGAACAAATGTTAAATGCTGCTTTAAAAGATGATAAAAATGCAATTAAAGCTTTAAAACTTTGGAAAATTATTTTTAAATTGCTAAAAGAGATAAAAGCTGATTTATCTAGCAGCAGCATGGAAGAAAACATACTTACTCCTTGCAGAGAGACTTCACTGACCAGCAAAACCTCGATAGCCAGCTCTGAGACCCCTAACCCATCCAAAACCATTGGGGGGGAGGCAAGGAAAATTCTAAAGATGGCAGCAACCTCGTGGCAAGAGAAGAAAAAGACTGGGAAAAAATCCCAAGATGACAGCAACCACATGGTCACCGTTGGAAAAAAAGAAATCCAGCCTCCCTCATGGGGTGTGGCTATGCCCCTGGCCCAGTCTGGTGGGGTGTGACTTCGCCCCAAGCCCAGCCCTGGAGAATCATGCCTCCTACTCTGACCATGGCCTGGTGGGAGGTACCCCCTCCTTTGATCCAACCTTTGTGGGTGGTACCCCCAGTCATGGTCCATCCTAAGAGGGGCAGGGTCCCAACCCCAGTCCAGCCTTTGGAGGGTGTGTCTGCACCCCAAGTCACCATGGAAACCCCTGCCAACAACTGCCAAGAAAGGGAAACCGATGAGGACACACCTGGAAGCCCATCAGAACCAGGAAGTAAAACCAGCAAAGCTTCGAACTCACTTCCTACTTCAAGCAATAGCTCCAATCCTGCTGTGATCTCCAAAACCAAGCCTGCAACCACAGCTCCAAGCCTATCTACACCTCCAATCAAAAACTGTAAGTTTATCAGGGTACAGGGAGATTTTTAAGTCCCTAGTTTAACTACAATACAGCCCCATAGTGCTCAGCATCTGTGGGAAGAGAGAAATCTCTCCCCAAGAAATAAACATCTACACACTAACCTTCCACAAAGCTATGTGGGGGAGAAACACATAGATATAAATGGAGAATTTATGCAATCATGGAGCATTCTAAAGCAGCCCAGAATACAGGAAGAGCCACCATCCCAGGTAGCGGAGGGGGACCCAAACACCTACACTAGCATCAGAACCAAAATTCAGAGTGTGGGAAAAATCCCTGCAGAATGCCCACCGAGCAAAAAGCAGCAGGAAAAGAATTACCAAAATAAAGCTGCATAGAGACAGTAACAAACAAGCCAATCTGAAAAGATATCACCAGACACATAAAAGAGCTAGAACACAGCAAGAGAACAAACCATCTTCTCAAAAAATGTAACAATATGCTACTTGTCTCCTGTCTTAACAAAGTGAAAATGAAAATTACAGGAGTTAGCAGCACCAACCAAAGTGATGCAAACAGTACTGTTCACCTTCAGCAGAGCTCAAGAGTTTCTCCACCTACCTCTAATTTAACTTTGCCAAAGCCTGTATATTTTGCAAACTCTACTAAGTTAATATTCGCCTTGTTGACCTGGTTTTTTTACATTTGCAGTGAAGATACTGCAAATACGGGTTGCAGTTTGCTAAATATGTCCTAAAGTTTGTAGTACGATGTTTACTGTTGTTGTTCACAGATACTGAAACCAAAATTCACAAATCTATTCTTTTACAGTTCCTGTCAACATTGCAAATATTGTCTAGAATTTTTAAAGTGTACGTTGAAGTTCACAGTAGAATGCTTGTTAACTTAAATCATATACATTGCACTAGCATCATACTCAATCACCCATCCTGAAAAATTTTAAAATCTTGCTTATTCTAATATTATAAGTTCAACAAAACAAATCTATGTGGATTAGTTTAGTTAAAGATATTTCACTGACAAATTACAATTACATATAAATACATATAATGGAAAATTTTGCCTAGTCTGTAGTCTCAACTCTGGCCACATTGAGATTTTAACTAAGCAAAAGGAAATGTTTGCCATCAAAGCCTTCTCAGTCTATTTCAATTGTGGCCAGATTGAAATTTGACTGACAAGAGAAAATTATTAACCTAGACATTTCTGAACTAAAGATAAAAACAAGTAATTTTTGACTAGCTGATTTAGCCTTGCAAAAGCTAAACTTTTTTCCTTTGGGATAAACACGAATAATCTAATCCAGAGAAGATGCTCCTAAATTATAATTTAAAGCAAAACTCAGCAAAAGTATTAAACACTAAAACTGGATAGTAATATATCAGTGATTATAATTCTCACCACATTAAGGTAATTGAAAAGTACGTGTTTTGTTTCTGTTATAATTTCAAAAAGAAAGAAAGGGGGAGAAAGGACAGATAGAAAGACATGTGTTCTTAATTGAAACATTTTAAGTTAAATGGTTTATTGTTTTTTAAATAAAAAAAGAACGGGAGTAAGGAATAAAGGAAATAGGTACGTTCTTAATTGAAGGTTTTAAGTTAAATGGTTTCTTGGTTTTTTTTAATGTTAATAGTTTTGATCTAAATGGTTCTTCTTTAATGTTGAATTGTAACATTATAGTTACTAAGTATTGAGCCTGTAACATGTCAAGCTGGAAAATCATGATGTTAACAGTTTTTCTAAATAAAAACACCACAACTCCAATGATACATCAAGCACATCAATAACTGTGGAACACTAAGATTGTTACATACAATAACAAAATTCAGTATTTTAATTTTCACTGAAAAAGGGTGAATTGTGGCAGTGTATATTGCAGCTCTTTTAGGGGCTGCAATTTGAAGTTCAGCCAGCCTGTGAGTAGGCAGTTACCTGGGTGAAAATCCCAGCTCATCTATTGGACCCTGGCTGCTGTTGTATCACTGGTTGAGGAGATGAGTGGCTGAAATACTGACCAACCACGTCTGAGCCCGGGAAAGCTCAAGCACCTTATTTAAGCATGCTCACAAAAGAATAAAGTTGCTTAAGTCTCCTTACGGTGAACCATGAGTGTCCTGTCTTTCTCTCCAACCCAGCACCCCTGCCCCCGGAGGCCCAACCAGTGCAACAACTAAAATAACTGTAACAGCTGTGGACCCACTGGGTGGAAGATTGATGCCTCTGAGACTCAACTGTAAGTACTTTGTCATTGGGGACACAAAGTACACACCCCCAGAGATTTCATCAGTCACTCTTCTGGGTGATCTGGAAGAATTTTCTTGGCATACCGCATCCATCTACCCTTCTACGTGGGCAAGAGCCAAGTTATCGCCCAAGCCATCTGTCTTGGGTTGCAATACAGGATGTGACCAGAAATGTGTATTCTATCACCATCTGTTGAAACCAGTGATCCTTATCTCCGTGTCGCATATATGCTAATGGGCCATCTTTAAAACCAGGTGGGGCAGTCATCTTTATCTTTTCCACAACCCATCCTCCCTCCAGGAAGATATCGGCTGCTAATGGGCCATTAAGTCCCACTGTATGACTGATAAAATTACATCATCCCATTGG
>WBND01000394.1:470393-482441 GCA_013398595.1 Tychaedon coryphoeus
CTGTATTTCTATTTTAATTTTCCTAGTAAAGAACTGTTATTCCTAATTCTCTTATCTTTGCCTGAGAGTCCTTTAATTTCAAAATTATAATACTTTAGAGGAAGGGGCTTTACATTCTCCATTTCAAAGAGAAGCTTCTGCCTTTATTGACCTTCAAACCAGGACACCATCCCCATACCCTCAGGAATCCCAGTAGACGAGCAGTCACCAGAAGTCTACTGGGCAGAAGCGGTGGGTGAGAACAATCCCATAATTTCCTGTTACCTCCGACAGGGTACTGAAACCTTGAAAATGAAGGGCTTGCTTGATACAGGGGCGGTTGTGACAGTCATCCCCTTAAGGAGATGGCTGGCACATTGGGAATTGCAACCCATGGCAGGCAAGATACAGAGCATAGGGGATGCCCAAATCAAATCAAACAGCATCATACAAACTGAGGTGCCGGACAGGCAACTGGCTGCTATACACTTGGTCATTTTAGGTTATAAGGCTCCCTTGTGGGGGAGGGACACCTTGTCACAATGGGGGGCACACATTGAGATCCCAAAAACTCCTCGGGATTTTTAATGGCAGCCACTGGGGAGCGCCCTACCCAAAAACTAAACTGGACTACTGATTCACCAGTGTGGGTAGATCACTGGCCGCTGAGCAAAGAAAAAATAAAGGTGCTCAACAACCTCATAGAGGAGCAACTGTTCTGTTCCCTGGGTCAGCTCTGTGCCCTCTCCCTGTCTGTCAGCCTTTCAGTCACTCCCACCCTGTTTCCCTGTTGGTCTTTTGCCCTAACCCCACTCTTGTGACTCCCCCATGTCCCGTGGTCTCTGAGGCTGTCCCTGCCCTGCTTATCCCATGTATTTAACCTGGACCCTTACAAAGTACCTTGCCTTTGTTCTCTGAACCATTGACGATAAACACGTGTGGCTGAAATAAATATCTCTGTGAAACCCCTGCAAAGGCCCTTCCTGCTCTTACTTATTATCACCCCAAACAATACCAAACGCAACATTGGGTCATCAATGGGTGAGCAGCAGAGGGCTGACACTGCAAGGGAGATTGTGTAAAGCACCATCAGTTTTTTAAGTGTTCTTTTGACAACATGAACCCCCCTCATGGCAATCACAGGCTCCAAGAACATCCATCTGCATTGATCTGAGATCCTGAAAGCAGATAGATTGAGAGGCCATACAAATTGGTGACATGGGGTCATGGGTACACTTGTGTATCCACACCCCTAGGACTGTGGTGGATCCCACAGAAGTGGGTGAAACCATATGTCCTCAGACATCCTAGCAGACCATCAGATAACAAATAGGTGTCAGTGGTAAGCCAAGGAGGAAGGAAGCGGTTCCTCCGTAGAGAAGGAAATCTGGATTCCCCTTTTTTGCCCTGATTTCCCTTTCCTTAACATGTTTATTAATGGTTTTGTATAAACCCAGTAATTTACGTTAACTCATTCCTTTTTCAGAGAGAAGTCATCCCCAGCTTGACATCAACAATGTGGGTCCTCATCTTCTTTACCATCCCGAGGCCAGCCTCGGACGCATGGATTGTCCTGCAACCCTGGAAGAACACATGGGCTGCTTTGGAGAGACCTTCAAGTAGGATCACATCTGCCTGTTGACAGCAGCAAGAGAAAACCCAGTGTTGACCTGCGTAGTGGGGATCCTGTTGAAACCCGAAGAATACCCCCAAAAATTAAAACAAAGTCAAGAAGAAATAAACTGCAGGAAGTCTCCTCACCAGATTGCCCACCAGGCCATCTTCAAAGCTGAAGCTCCAGTCACCAATCCCCTGATCCATGGACCTCCGAGCAGGCGAGAGGGGATGCTGGCCCAGGCGCGATTGCTGCAAATAAAAAATAACACATGCAAATAAAAAATAACACGTACAAGTACTGAATATGGTAAAAAAAGGGGCATATGAAAAATAAAATGTTCTGCTTTTAGATGGTCAATGGATTTGAAACAAATAGTGAATGTACAGTAAGAGAAAGGTCTCCCTTGAGAAAAGTTTGAAGCCCTTGTGACCACAACATTGCAAAAGCATGTTACTGACATGGTGCTTTATATTAAGTATTGATACACACTGTAATTAACAAACCACATGGATATTCTCAAAGATGTTTCTGGAAACACTAAAAAATATGGAGAGGCTTTTCTCTAGGATTTTTCTGCTATGAAGAAGCAGACTGTAAGCACTTAAATAGTTTGTGAATCGAATTAGGACCTCCTCCAGCTCTTTTGACAGACAACTAGGATCTCAGAAGGGACACCTTGCTCATTCACTTTAAAAACACAGTTCCCACAAGTTTTTCATCAGAAAAATCTCTACAGGAATCAGGTATACACAGGCTGCAAGCAGGGAAGAGGAGTTCTCCTGAAAATAGAAGGAGCAAATATTGTTAGAGGAGGCTGGGGAGAAACCATGGTGAAAGACATTCAAGGCACTGTCTTTTCTTACACAAGAGGACAGACAAAGAAAGTGAAAGGATATGAACATATTGGATGGAGGAACTATGGAAGGCCCTCAGAGGGGCATCCAGGACAAAAGGAGGAAGGACCAAGTGTGTGAGAAAGGAAAAGTGGCATCAAAACACTAGGAAGAACCGTTATTTGGGAAACCTGGATTTTGCTTTTAGCAATTAATTTGATTATATAATTAGGCAGGTTGCATTAACTGTAGAAAAATCTGGCAAAATATACACTGTGTTTTGGCCTGTTAAAGCAACCTGACACTAATGCACTTACTTGCAAGTGCATAAATTCATGATAGCTTACTAGCTAGAGGTACTTGTCCCCTTTAAAGAACAAATAGAACTTACTGGAAGTGCATCAGGTGATGCCTTTTAATGCTAAGTAGTGGACATGAAAATACTTTTAATAATAATATACATGAACACTTGAAATCTGATATTCTGCATTCTTGCTTTTTGGCTGACACAAAGTTGGTCATCAGACATGAAAGCCTCATCATGAGCTTTAACGGGAAGGCAAGCGAATGTCTTAAGCTAACCAGATGTCATAACTGGATGACATCTTGCATATTGGAAGGACTATTCTGATAATGACATTGTGATTATTTTTTCATAAATATGCTTGGAAAAGCTATTCTCATACAATGAAACTTGGGAGCTTTCATATGTAATATTCCTAATAAGCCTGTCCTGGTTTGGGACAGATTTGGGAGGAAACTTCCTGAAGGGGGTATCCTCTAGAAACCAAATTCCAGTAGCCCCTTCCCCAGACAGTTTAGGAGAAAAATCTCCTTGGAGAAGAGTGTAAAAAACCTGTTTATTTAACAAGCAAAGTACTCACAAGCTTGAAAAAATGAATCACACTAAGCAATGACACCTCTCATTGCTCTGTGGAGACGGCAAATTCAGAAAATCCTTCTGTGCGGCTTGGCCTGCTCCGTCTCGCTCAGTCCCCCCGGGGCTCGGGCCCGGCGCCCAGGCGGCGGAGCAGCTCAGGGGCACTGCAGAGAAGCCAAACTGCTCCAGAAAAAACCACAGTCCAGGGAAAACCTTTCTTGCCATAGCTAACGCGGAAAAGCAGCAAAAAAAGCAAAGAAAAGCTCCCTCTCTCTCTGTCTGCAAAAGCCAAGAGCTGGGAGAGTGCTGCACTCCGTATCTGTCTGTGTTTTGAAAAAAGCGGGAGGAGTTCCACCGTGCTCCCTATATCCTTCTCTCTGGCTGGGCTTGGCTTAAAGCCACAGGAGCTGTTTCAGGACAGGAAAACAGACGGTGGGGATACCAGCATCATAAACCACACATTGAGGTGATCTCCTCTGCCTCCCCTCCGGTCCTTTGGCTAGCTCAGTACCAGGAGGAGGCTTGGGAGTCCCACAGGAACGAGATAAAAGATCAAAGAGGCTCCTTCTCCTGGGATAACCCAAGGTTTATTCCCAAAGGGCTCCAGGGGAAAAAGAGGACAAGCATGGAGAATGCGGGGAATTTCAAACCTCGGGTCAGGGGAGGGGAAACCGAGCTGCAGCCAATGGGGTTGCACTGGTGGGGAGGGGCTAAGGGAGGGCTGAACCAACTTCACAGAACTCCAGGGGAGTACAGAACAAACCATTTTACTCAGTGCAAAACATAAACCAAATCAGTGAAACACAATGATACATAATACTCGGGCCTTATCATACAGAACCAGAGGTGTGAAATTTAGCCTCCAGAAGCAAAAAACACTGAAATTAAGGCTGTCTGTAGCAGATCAGTCTGCTGTCATTATGGAGTTTGGTATAATTCAATTTACACAACAAACATCAAATTTTCCACAGATGAAGAGTCACTTGAGAGCCACAGTTTAAAAGCCGTTGGATTTTTTACTTTTCTTGGGTTTTTTTGAGCTGCTACCATGTTTTGTTGTAAAGAGGTCATTAAAGACAACTGCAGGCACATCACTGGTTTGGATGTGGATAGGGAATCGACACGTAGTAATAAATGGCAGCAGCATGAAACACTTAAGACTGTGGCATCTTGGACTCAATCTGTAGTTTGTTAGCAGACAGGTGGGTCTGGGTAAGAGCAAGGGACCTTAGGCTGGTTACCTCTTCATACATGCCTGCCCATACTGAACATGTTAATGTAACTCAGACTTGAGCACACAGGGAAATACAAAGGTTTGACTGTAGGAGTCATCAACCCATGGTGCAATGGATAACATTGGTTGGATTTGCTGTCTTACATCTAATCTAAGAAAAAGATCTGCATTTTCTTGTGTTTACATTCTTTAATAGGATGGGTTTGCAACAGTGAATTTATTCTGCAATATTGGAATGTATTGAAAATAGAATTTTCATAAGTGTATTTAATTCTGACATTTTGACTACATTAAACATACACTATTGCAAAGATTAATCTAGGGCTAGGGGGTAAAACTCATCTTTGTTTCTCTGGCTAACCTAGCTTATTTTTCATTAAAGATATCACAAAACATTTGTGAGTGCTGCTGAATTCCACGTATTTTATAATTATTTACATAGGCTTTTCACTGAAAATAATAATTCTTTCTGCAACATCCAATATCAGCCCCAGTCCTTTCTCTACTTTTGCTGTTTCTGTCACAGAAAATGTGCATTCCCATTTAACTGAAGTTTATTGTCAGAAAAATTAATTCTAGGAACAGAATGAATTATTTTCTTGAGCTGAAATGCAATATGTAACAATTCAAACTACTTAAATCAACAGTTCTACCTGCTCTGATTTTTCTTCTAAAATAAATGCTCTTGAAAAACTGTCAAGTGAAAGGACATCACTGAATAATGGCCAGGACTTGCAGAGTACTTGCAGCCAGCCAGAGCTAGAAACCTTCAAAAAGGCTTGACATTTCACACTTTGCCATGCCAGGTTTCTTGGTGTCAGCTCTGATAAGTTATTCGGTTTCAAGTATCTAGCACAGTATCCAACTTTATTATTATCCACGTTTATCCATCAATAAGCAGTAGTATCTGTGACTAACATCAGCCTGCTGCCATCTTCTGGTGAAAAGTTCACAACATTAAACAGCAGCAGGTACAATTGTTCCCATTATCTTTGGACTTTTATCCCACAGGAAGACAATGTGATGTTACTTGTGGAGTAATTACTTAGAGAGAAACAAGAAGGTTAGTGATCTCACAGGGACTAAGGATCCTTTTCATAAATCCCCTTTAAGTGACCCTTTACCATACATGCAATAACCTGGACTGTCAGGAGCACAAGGCGTCTTCAGCATCCTTTCTTAATCCACTTGCACTACAATTTAGTAAGTTTTTATTTTTCTATTCAGTAAATATTTTCAAAATTTCTATTTTGAACACATAAAAATATTAATTTAGCCCTCCTACTTATGCACTGAGTTTAAAAATTACTGCCAGAGCATTAAACTGTAAGCTCTTAATAAAGTCAGGATTTTTAACCACTAGCTGAAAAACAATGGTTGCAAGAAATACTAACTGTTGAATAATACAGGCCTCCAAATCTATACCTTCTAAGCAGCAGGGAGAGCACTTAGAGACAAGTGGTGAATAAAGCTTACCTGCCTGACCAGCACTAACACACAGATTTTTTCCTCCTACTGCAGAAAATTGGCCTAAAATGAAAGCCAGCACAGCTGGTCAACCCCCAAGAAATAATTCTTGGTTCAACCAAGACTTGTATCACTGTTCAAGATAACAGCTTTGATTTGTCAGAACGGGCTGTTCATGCTCCCTGAGCACACCAAACTACATTGAAGAGTGAAGGTGTGACCTCTGACTCACACTCTCAGCCCTGGTCTTTACTGGTGTAACTAGCTTACAGCAATCCCATGTCACTGAGATTGATGGAAAAGCAGGGGTCAAGGAACAGGTTAGGAAGCACTTAAACAAATGGCATGCTCAGGTCCATGGAGTACCCACAAGCAATACAGGAGTTGGTCCATGTAATTCTGAGGTAATTATCATTAAAAGGCCGTGAACCAGGAGATATTCTTGTGTCTGGGAGAAAGTAAACATCACTCCTGTCTTCAAGACAGGCAAGAAGGATTTCAACCTCTGTCCTTTTAAAGATGGTTGAGTAAATAATCCTGGAAAATCAATTCCAGACGCTGGCTGTCAAGTCAGCTGGAGGAGATCATTTGGAGTGGTCAGCATGAAGGGGAAATCCTGCTTAAACCAAACCAAAAATCTTCTACAAGACTGGGTTGGTACAGTCTTCTATAGGATGAGGGACAGAGCAGTAAATATTGTGTATCTTGAGTTTGGTAAGGTTTTTGACACTGCCACCCACAACAACCTCATCAACAAACTGAAGGAAATACAGGCCAGGTAAGTGGACCATGAGGCAAATTAAATAATGTTCTGAGCTGCTGAAGTCAAAGAGTTGTGATCAGTGGCACAAAGCCCAGTCAGAGCGCTGCCACTAGCTGTGATCCCAATGACTGGGAAATGGGGTAAAAACTATCTTGTATCTTTACAAATTACATATATAATGGGAGACATGGCACCTTCTATCTGCAGTTTGCAAGTGATACAAAACTGGGAGAAGCGGTTGATATACCCATTGTGTGTGTTGCCATCAAGAGGGATCTCAACAGGATGAATAAACGGGTCAGTGGGGTTCTTCACTAGATTTCAGTCTGAAAGCCTCTTGGAACAGACTGTTTCTACTTGTGTCATTACTGAACTCCCTTTTTAAAAAAAAATTTGTGTATGTCAACTCTTTAAACAATTACTAATGCCCCAACACCAGTGAAATGATGGTGTCACTGGCTCCTGGAGTACTTTATAATAAACATGAGAAACTTTCCTGCACCTTTCTCTGACTGGTATTTCTACATGCAAACTAGTAAAAGTATACAGCTGAAAGTGTGTATGACAAACTAGTAAAGTATACAGACTGCCAGAAATACATAAATGAGTGACTATGGATTAGATTCACCTTGGAATGACTGCTTACATATAAATGAATCAGAAACCAGTGTTTGTGCCGCCAAAAAATACCATCCAAAGTAATATCTTATTAAGAAATTATAAAATGCCCACAATAGAGACAAAAAGGTATTAAACTCTCTGCAGTTGTGCTTTTTCCCAGTTAAACAAAGAATGCCCCAGCTGTAAGTCCATGCACAATCCAGCAGACACAGCTGAACAGATCCACATTGACTGGAGTGTTGGAAGATGGTCTGAAAGCATCCTCATATAGAAGAGCTACCTCCAAATGGTGCCCCACTGGAGTGAACCCAGCTGAAGTTAAGCACTGCAGGGGGGAAGATAGAGCTCTCCTACAGTGCTTTGCCATTGCTACCAATAGAGTAATTTCTGCCAAAGTCTTTCCAAATGATGCAACACAGAAAACTGAACCAGAATTATCAAGCCATGAATGTAATTGAGGCTTGCTAAAAGATTCTTTGTCTGAACTTAATCTAAGTATTAGTATTTTAAGTTCCTATTCATCTCATCTTCCCCCAATCTGTCTTGGCTGGGGTAGGGTTGGTTTTGTTCACAGTGGCTGGCATGGGGCTCAAACCACTAATTTTTTAGTTTTTACCCTTCTGATTCTGTCCTATTACTTGCAGAAATTCACTGATAGGACTGTACTTGTGTTTTTCAATGTTCAGTGAATTAGTGGCATTCAAATGTTCTTTCAGCTTTATTTTTCAATAAAAATAGACTGATGTATGCTCAGGACAGAATATACAAAGTGTAAGACTGCAAAGTTATGTGTTATCCTGTATAGAACTTTAGAGCAATTTATGTTTTGCCACAGCTACAAATTGATTATTGCATATGCTACTACCAGACACCGTGGCACTTAATACAATCACAGAATGGGTCAGGCTGGAAGCGACCACAGTAGGTCACGCGGTCCAAGCTCCCTGCTGCGGCAGGGCAATCACACAGCACATTGCACAGGATCACATCCTGATGGGTCTTGAGTGTTTCCAGTGAGGGAGACTCCACAGCCTCTATGTGCAATCTTTTCCAGTGCTCTGTCACTGCACAACAAAGAAGTTCCTCCTCATGTTCAGGAAGAAATAACTGTGCATCAGTTTCTGCTCACTGACTGTAGTGCTGTTGCTCAGCACCACCAAGCAGAGCCTGGATCCATCCACTGACACTCTCCCCTCAGATGCAGACACTGATGAGGTCCCTTCTCAGTTGACTCTTCTTGAGACTGGACAGGTCCAATTCTCTCTGTATATCACATTGCTCGTGACACAATATAGTACTTGGAGGAAAGATATTCCAGATACTCCCTCAAACCTTTGTGAGCAATACATATAAGCTCTGGCAAGAAAATATAATCTTCCAAAGTGGGAAGAAAAAAAAAAAAAGAGATCAAGGAATACAGAAGCTCATAAAGCTATCCTTTTAGAGCTTACCTGGTAATAGGCAAATCTAAAGTGTGAAATACTGGCTGCTCTGCAGTGCTGCACAAAATTACGTATTATTATTACATATTATCCTCTGGAGAGGAAAGCAAGGTACTGTACCTTGCACTGCATTTCTGTATTTCAGCGAATGATAGTACAGTACACCTAAATTCAGAAGCCCAAATTACATACTTTTAGGATGTATCTTTTGATTAGGAAGTTCATGAGAAACTGAATTTCCCCAGGCTTAATGGGCAAGAATTTCTGATAGGTACATTAAGATATTTAACACTATACATTAGGAATACTGTGCTCATCTTCAGCAGCTGTTGAAGTATTCATCATACAGAGAGAGTTGTATTTTTGGCTGCTCATAATACCCTGCTGTTCTCAACTTCCCCTTACTAATCAGGAAATTACTTCTCCAAATGAGAATTTTACCTAGAATTTCAAATTAATTATGAAGGACTTCCAATATAAACCTAACCAAAAATGACCTAAATATCTAACAAAAACCAGTGGACAGGAAAGCTGCTACTTACAATACAAAAATCATCGTGTTACATTGAGCTGAAAGAATGAAAGATTCTGCTTTTATACATAATTCAAAATGTGAGGCCAGGTCTTTACAGGAAACTCAAAATTTTTAGATGCCTTTTTTTAATCCCAAACTGTCAATGCAGCAGCAACACAAAATGCAGTTTAACTTAAGATAGGCTACAGTCTTACTATCCACATCCTTACATGTAGCTAGCCTACAGCCCATCTAGCTACCTGGGCAATGTTTGTGAAGTCACCAGTGCCAAGCTCTAGAGCCCAGGCCTGGACAGAACACAGCTGGGCCTGCCAGAGCTAAGGTGGTAACAGGATCACAGAACTTAGGTTGGAAAAGACCTTTGACATCATCAAGTCCAACGAACAACCTAGCACCACCACTACGTCCACCATTAAATCATGGCAAGTGCCATAACCACACTTTTTACCACTTCCAGGAATGGTGACCTCACCAATTCCCAGGCCAGCCTGTATCAGTGCTTTATAACCCTTTCCATTAAGAAATTTTTCTTAATATGTAAACTTTCTCTATAGAACTTGGGGCCATTTCCTCTATCAGTGCTTTATAACCCTTTCCATTAAGAAATTTTTCTTAATATGTAAACTTTCTCTATAGAACTTGGGGCCATTTCCTCTCCCTTATCCCTTGTCACATGGTCTCCTATGACTGATGCCCACTTGTAAAACCTGGAGAAGAGCTGATTCACTGTCTGACCAACATGCAGACTGGCTATTAAGCAGCACTTTTCTTACCTGCTAACATACACAGCCACATTATACATATTACAGCTTCTGCAATATGCCTTTTCATACAGCCTGTCAAATTCTGCTTTATAAGGAAGATGTCAAATACAAGTGGAGCTTCTTCTTAAAACCCAAGGCAACCGTTTAGGAAGAAAGGAGGAAGACAATCCAGAACAGAATATCAACTTTATTTAACAATGCCTCTAAACATATTAGGCTAGGAGTCAGTACTTTTACAAGAAGTTTACCTCTTGGAATCTCAAGTCATACTTTCTCACCTTACCACAGGCTCTATTCCCTGTATTATTATTACAACACAATGAGTGCATGCCAGTTGTTAAAATCAAGTAGCATTAACACTATTACAAGCAATTAATTTTTATAACTTTAGTGTAAATTATTCGGTAATACAGCTAAAGAAATATGCACTCCAGCAAAGTTTAGAAAAAGGGAACAGCCTCTATCAACAGGTAGCAACAGGTAGAATTGATGGCAATACAGACAAGAAGTTTCAGTAAGAGAGATGAATGCAATGGAATGTAAAGCACCGAATAAAATTTCAATTTGTTGTGTCAAGGATTAGGATGGGGTATGAGATGTGGATTAGGAGCAAATTAATAGATTTCACTGTTTCTCCTCTGACATTTCATTTTTTCATTTTCTACAGTTATGCCATTTACTCAACATCTGCTGTTTAAAATAAGCTTGAAAAAGAAACTATAATTCTGTATATAAATGGCTGTACATAGAAAGCCACAGTGGATGATATTAAATTGGCAGTGCCAGAGCAGGCAAGTGACACTTTTAAACAAGGATACTGGAACAGTCTCTACCAAAAGGAGTGCAACTTCCCAATCCAGATAACGCATGGAGAAGATGCTACATGCTCAAGTGAACCATAAATGCACTGCTACGGTTATGCTGTTGCTTTACAAATTCCATCCTGATGAAGGTTCCTTTGTGCCCAGCTTCTAACTCAACTGTTCTTATCTGAAAGAGAAAACATACTAGTTTGCACTCTATAATATTCAACTATTAAGACAGAAATACTTAAGTTCTTTTGCATGTATTAATAAAGCATATATGAAATGGTACTCTAATTTTGATAAGTGCTCCAATCAGTTGCTAGCAACACAGCTAAAGTTCTAAATGAAACCTATATTGCAGAATGCTTGCACAAAGAAATAAATTTCATTACTCCTTGAGACCAGTTGATATTAAATTCCAAGTACTTCATAAAATCACAGAATCACAGCATAGTTAGCATTGAAAAGGACCTCTGGTGATCATTCAGTCCAACCGCCCCCACCAAGACAGGGTCACGTAAAGCAGGTGACACAAGAAATGTGTCCAGGGGGGTTCTGAGTGTCTCCGAAGAGGGAGACTCCACAACTTCCCCAGGCAGCTGTTTAGTGCTCTGCCACCTCAGCATAAAGAACTTCTGCCTTAAGTTATGGTGGAACTTCTTGTGCTTTAGTTTATGGCCATTGCTCCTTGTCTCTTCTCTGGGCACCACCGAAAAGAGTCTGTCACCATCCTCCTGACACTCACCTTTGAGATATTTCTATGTATTGATGTGATCTCCTCTCAGTCTTCTCTTCCCCAGACCAAACACACCCAGCTCCAGCCCCCACAGTCTCTCCTCACAAGAGAGAAGCTCCAGACCCCTGATCATCCTTGTGGCTCTCCACTGGAACCTCTCCAGTAGCTCCTTGTCTCTCTTGTGCTGAGGAGCCCAGAACTGGACACAGCACTCCAGGGCTGAGTAGAGGGGAGGGATCACCTCCCTCCACCTGCTGGCCACACTCTTCCCAGTGCAGCCCAGGATACCCTTGGCCCTCCTGGCCACAGGGGCACTGACAGCCCATGGACAGCTTGTGATGCACCAGGAGCCCCAGGTCCTTCTCCACAG
>WBND01000394.1:501987-512577 GCA_013398595.1 Tychaedon coryphoeus
AGCTTTTTGGTGGTAGTTACTGCTTTTTTAAAATAACGATAAATAATTCATCAGTTGTTACCAAATCCTTTCACCTATATTACTAGCTCTAAAATATTACCTTAAGTTGAATAGGAGAAATCCCCAAAGCTTTACACCTTTCTTTAGATTGAGGCAAACTAGCTGCAACTACAGGCCTTATACAAATATTGTGATTTGGCTTTGACCAATGCTGTAAATGTTTGCAAAACTTGCATACCATGTGTAGCTATTTACAAATGCTTACACTGAAAGCTTTTCTAAAAAACTATTATCAGCAATGATAGAATAATAATTGCCTGTTAAATGCACCTGGGAAGTGTCAACTAGCATGAACAATTTTTGAGTGATGTCTAAAAGAGAAGAAGCAACTTTCTGAATTCTAAATAAACCTGAAATAACCTTAAAAGTGATGATGATGTTAATATTCTAACCTTTACCATCCCAGGTTTTGTGCGACTAGCAGCCTTTTACATTCTTCCATTTAATCTAGTTTACCTGCCTTGCTGAAAATAGTTGAATCTACTTCCTTTCACTTTCAACACGTCTGGTCTTACCTTTTTTAAAGTTTCAGAGAAACCTCAAGTTTTCTAGCCCAACCTATATCCTCAAACATGATTCTGGACTAAGAGGAAGCAAGCTTCTGTGCAGTGCAGCTGAGCTGCTTAATACATGAAGTTAGAGAGAAACAGGTAAGATGGCAGTATCTCAGGTTTCCCTCCTTTATTTGTGAGGAAGCACATCAGCTTCAGTCAAAAACAACAGTGGCAAAAACACAAGTAAGACTGGAAGGAAAGCATCATTCTTGCCTCCAGTGGCCATATTAATAGTCACTCTCTCTAGCTTTAGCTGCACCAAAGAAAAATCCCAAGTTCTGCCTGTAGAGCCGCAGTTAGCCTAGAGTGTGGAATACCCACACAAGTACAGCTGGAAATCAATTTAAACATTCGCTGCTCTCCTTATTAGCAGAGTCTAATAATCTTAATCAGAGAACTTCATTCTATTAAAAAAAAATCAGGAACGTACCAATTTGCTATTACTTAACTGTCTCTTCCATTAGGCAAGAGTTCCTAATTCTGATGGGGGGGAGGTTGTGTGTGTGGACAGAAACTTAAAAACATTTTGGGGGGAGGGCAGCATCCAACAAAACAAGCACTTATCATAACAGCACAACATAGGAGTCCAACCATTAGGTAAGCATTTAACCAAGTCTTGCTCTGTTTGCAGCTACCAGATGTAGGTCAGCTGCCAGAATTCCAAGTAACTTTTGAACAGAAGCCACCCAACCGTGCACGGTAAGAAAGAAGTGCTTCAAAGGTCTAGGCTGGTAACAAATTTCCTTTCCTTTCCCCTTCCTTCTTCATCTGCTTGCTGATATTTAGTAAAGCTGGACAGGCATGCAAGAATACAAACCAGTAACACAAGACAAAACAGACACAATGTACTGCTCCAGCAGTACTGCTGGATGATGCTGTTTATTTCTCAGTCTTCAAATGACATTGAAAATTTTGAATATCTTATTTGATTGATCACCTCAGGATGAAGTCCCAGAGCACTGAGACTTGAAAACATACACATAAAAGGGGAATTTCTTTCTTTGAATAGCTCACTGCTTCCATACCTATTTAGTTCCATTAAATTCTTGAGCATTTACAATAGTGGATGCACTCAGAGTATTATTGCAAATGGAGATAAAAAGAATATTCTTGCTGGACCTATACAATCATAAAGTAAACTTAAGAATAAATTAATTCCTGAAAGTGCTGTCTTCAGAAGTCTTAACTCAAGCTCTAGCTGGAAAGGAGTCTTGCCATCTCATGTTAATTTCATGTTAAAAATCTGCCTTATATAAAGTGAATATTAAAAGCACTGAGTTACAGAATCTTTAACTGCAATCCTGTTTTGCTACAGTTTTGTTTAATACTGTGCTTAAAACTGTCTTCCTCACACGTCTAGGCCAACCCTGATCTAATAATTAACCCTCTCACACTAGAAGGCTGGACAACATGTAACTTGCTTTAGTGCCTGCATCATGCCAGGTGGAGGTATTTGTTCCATGTAGTGACCATGTGACAAGCTTCCTCTGAACTGCATTTGTGCCTAACACTATTTGGTGACTTCCTTGAAAAAGGTGGCTAACATTGTTACACTAGATGACTGCAAACAAAACTTGTATAGGGCACGCATCAGGGAAAAAGATAGAACTTACCTGGACAGCCCTAACCCAAGAAAACTTATTCCTTAGTAACTACTTCTTTTCCAGTGGAGGGGTTCACAGGACTGAGAACAATTCCACTGAAGTAGTTGAGTGTTAACATACATCTGTCACTCAAGTTCAAAAGGATAAATACAGTTAAAACTGGTGATGCAGCTGAGAAGTAAACATGGTTTATACAGAGTCAGAAGACAAAGCAGGTAGATAGCCATGTCATGCACACTCAACACCTACTGTGAAGGGGGGAGGGTTCTTTTGTCCATATCCATCTCTTTTCAATATTAGAACATCCAGCAGCTCACAGCTTAGGTCATCTTTAAAGGTGACAACAGGAAGGATCAGCAAAAGCAGCAGTAAAGCTAAGACTCAATGGACGGATACACAGAAATTCAAAAGGAAGAAAATGCTATGGCAGTATCTCATCTATCTATCAATACATACACAAACATTTTCAACAAACATCTACTTCATTTGGATGTCAAACTTGCTTTCTGTTGGACCCAGTTTGAGGGAGTCACAGAAGAGCAAGTTAAATTGTTTTAAAACAAAGGAGACAGGCTTAGGCTACTAAAGCATTTATTACTAACATACAAAAATGAGTTACAAAATGATGGCTAAAAAAACACACACACACAACAGCAGGCACCCGGGTACAAACAGCATGAATCTTGCCTTTATACTGCATATTAAAAAATGTGTTGATAATTATTTGGTCAGTCACTGGAACAGTGTTCATAAAGCATCTAGTTGATGCTCTTACTCATGGTTTAGTTTTTAGGTAGTCCTGCAAGGAGCAGCAGTCAAACTTGATGATGCTTATGGGTCCGTTCCAGCTTGAGATATTCTATGATTCAGTGGTAAAGTTACTGTGTTATACAATAGTTAAGTGTATACAGTAAACACTGTCACATAATTTAACTCCAGCTGACTCATTCAGAAACCCTGCTTTCAGCTTTGGCATTCTGCACTCCCAGAACTTTTGTCATGAATGATGAAGCAATAGAATCTGAGATAGTCAGATGCATAATTATCAAATGTGTGATCTGCAGCAAACATAGTATTTAAGTGCAATAGCTAGACTGTAGTTTTTAAATGTATTTCACAGTATATAAGGCTGTTACATCATTCTGGTTGAGATTAAGCAACAAATCAAAGGCTTTCAGCGATAGTGGGTTTCACTTAGATTAATGGTATTAATACCACTGGAGCACGATGAGCTGCTTGACAGACAAACAAGGCATCTTGACAACTGTCAGCTGCCAATATTTAGGCACTTGAGTCTAGTTTGAGTTTTTAAGTGCGGCTTAACTACACAGGACAATACAGCCCATGTGTAAGTGTCATAGATTCCCCTATTCCTGTATTTAACTATTGTTCACCAAAAAACGGTGAAAATAGATTTTTTGGACAGCTACACTTAGTAAGGCCACTTGTTTGGTCAGCAGAGTACATGCATGCTATGCAGCTTACTCAGTAGTGTGTTCAGGCTGTTTGTCTTTTCTGGCTGGAACTCTCCTCCCCTTCACCTTTGCTTTCAGCATGCTGAATGCCAAGCAGTTGTGGGTAAAAGGGACCTACCAGCCAGTTGAGCGGTGTGTTGTTAACAAGATAATCCATCACATCATCCAGAGACTCCTTCATTTTCTTCAGCTGTCCTTTGCTAGCTGCAATAAAGCTGTCTGATAACTCTTGGAAGGAGGATGCTGACCGAAAGCTCTGGTAGACATCACCTGCCATGGACCCAACACTGTAAACCTGATCCTGCACATTCTGTGGCAGCCCCTGTAGGCTTGAGACCAGTGTGAGGCAGGTGGTCTGAAGCTGCTGAGTGAGGCTCCGTGCAATAGCTAGAGTTCTTGACTCTATGTGCTAGAAAGAACAAGCATAAGAGTACATTAGTGGTTTTTTATGACTGTAATACACAACGTTTATGACTGTAATGTAAAACATTCGTGGTTTTTTATGACTGTAAATTGGTGTCTTTTTAAGACTGTAGCAGCTTTGTGTTGATCAAGATACACAAAGAAGCAAAGAAAACGGGATGTAAGTGAAATAAAGCTATAGCAGATAATAAACCAGGTTTTTAGTCTGAAGAATTGAAGACTTAGAAGTACTTGATATTTCTTCAACACTCAAGTACTTCGTGAAAAGAAACTGATAGCTTCTACCCAGCAATAGTCAAGCAGATTCTTGTTTCAACTCTGGATAACAAATCTCAGCAGGTACATAAGTACATGCTAATCAATAACTATCCCTGACAGCTACATGTAGAATTCAGTGAGTCTGTGCCTAAGACAGCTGAAAAATCATTATTGCTGGTCTGGACACATCACATAAACTGTTTCTAGCTCATCTACATACAGGTATCTCAACACGGGTTCACATGCCAAAGAGGACGAGCATTCTCAAGAGAGGAGAATGAATCCCAGAGTGTTTGCAGGAAGTAGGCTTATTTCAAAGAGTTCAGGTCCCCTACTTCTCAGAAGTCAGCCATCTCTTAGCTTCAGCATCCAGCCTCTCTGTTGCACACTTCAGGGACTGTTAGTTTGCCATTACCTTGATGAGATACAATACATTTATTTCTGGTGTACATTTACATATATTTACCTCAGCACTACGCAGATCATCACCATCATTTTGGCCTATATTTTTCTTCCATTCTACCCAGGATTGATACAGTTTTTCCTGAGCACCAAGAAGTTTCTTATTGGCACTATTCACGTTCTTTCTGGCATACTCGATCTGAAATACAGCCAAATAAGAGTCCAAACAGTTCCTTTAGGGTTCTCTACCTCGACTGTTTTGTAACGTTTTAAAATACTTCAGAAATTCAGTGTATGCAACTTTGGTGAGTGTAAGAGTGTGTTTAATCTCACCAAAGAATTGAAAACTGAAAGCAGTTTTAAGATGTTATGTAGTGTTCCCCTCTGCCTCAACTATTTCCACCTCCCCCACTAGCATTCTATAGGAGGAATTGAAAGTGCATAGAAGGCCATGACTATATGTGCAGTTTGTCATGTACATAAAGGTATTTGTTGGGATAAGACTACTGAAGTACCAGAAATGCTCAGAGATAGAAACAGCAAGAGATCAAGTCCCAAGAGAAGTTGAAATTTTACCAATAAAAAGGACTTAAAGGACTGATGTGTTTCTAAATTGCACAATTTCTTCACTGAATGAAGCATGTGCCAAAACCAGCACTACAGAACAGGAATAAATTTAAACATATCACTTCTATTTCTGCAGTGTTTGCAGTTACAGGCAATTGCTCATCAAGCAATTAATTGCTAAGTTCACAGCTTAGCCTCATTTAGAACTCTCCTGAATGGTGATGAAAATCTCATAACAGCAAATTCTTTGTATTTAATGTAATACACATAATACATGTAATAATGTATTTATGCATTTAATCAGAGAGCAATCCCAGTTTTCCTGTGACTCTCTGAGCCGTTTTCTTCACTCTAAACCAAGGCAAACACATGCTTTTTATGTATCAAGTGAAAGCCTAAACTTACCAGACTAACAGTGTAGTGAAGCTGAGAGATTGTCTCCTGGCTTTTCTGTTTAGCATCTCTAACTTTGTTTAAGGCTTGTTGGTAGGCACGTGTGCGGACCTTTGAAGACAGGGATCCTAGTCTAACATAGTAGCTTGGCTTTTGGACTCCAACTTCAAAGCCTTCAACGTTTGCAGCTTCTCTCTCTAGGTATGTAGAAAAGAAGCAAATTGATCACGGGAGGAAAACTTAAGAGGTCTGAGACAATTTTATCTTCCTAGTAACAGCTGAACACAGGGCTTGTTGAGTAGTCCTTTAGCACCATGATTAGGCTGACAGACCGCCTTCCAGAGGAATCCTTACTTTCATTCTGCTTCCTTGTGAAGATGCTGCTATTACAATCAGCAAGGCAAAAGGCAGTTTGGCAAGTAGTACCCCCTTCCCCACTATGCGTAAGCAATAAATGGATGATTGCTTGCCTCTCTCCAATATAAGCATTCCAACAAAATCAAACCTTCAGTTGGGTCTTACCTAGCTCTGCTTCTGTAAGTGGAAGATACTGGTCTACAAGGGTCTCTGATTTTGTGAGTGCACTCTCCACACCGCTGCTCACCATTTGCACCACACGACTTCCCAGGACAGTGTTAATGCTGCCATTGACAACTGACTTGGTCATTTCTACGCTGTCTTGCACTGCTTCTTTAGTCTTGCCCACAACTCCAGTGATCTTGTAAGCAACAGTTTCCTTGGCACCAGTCACAGTAGTTGTTACAGCTTCTCTAGCTCCAACAACTACATCCTTGGCATTGGCAACAACCTGCAGTAGAACATACATAGATTTACTAAAACTATTAACTAGTAAGAGCTACATAATACAAGAAATAATAAACTTATGATGCAGTTTGTACAAGTATTGGTTATCTAGAAGAAAATTTGCCCTGATAAAATATGTACAAGAGAAAAAAAGAACATGACTGCCACACAGCTTTCAGCTCAAAAAACTGCAGTGAATGTAATCCAGGCACTTAACACCGAGCAAAAAAGAGACAGACTCAAACTTTAAAAGACACCCACCAGTGAACTGCACCTATAGAAAGATGTTGTCAAGTGGTGGGCAATTTAAAATAATTTTTTAAAAAAAGCTTAATGGTCTCTCAAAGACAACAAACAATTCTACAGATACACCTTTGATTTTCTCATTGCTTCCAAGCTGTGCTTCAGGCACACTTTTTGAAATGTGTCTCCCTGGGGTTTTAGTGATAATAGAAAAGAAGGGTGTATGGTTCTCCTGCTGACCATACATAAATGGAAAGAACTTACCTTGTCAGTGGGTTGATTCAGTATAGGCAGTCTCTCTTCAATTTTGTCTAGACCTATACAAGCATAGTTGTTGGCAACTACAACTATAAAAGAAGTTACAAGAGTTAAGTTTAATTATTTTTGCCCTAGTAAAACAACTCAAACTGAAAATTCCTCTTGAACAAGAACTCATGCAACACTCTTGAAGTAGTTTCCACCTCTTCTCAGTGATAATTGAGGCAGCAAAGCCAAAGAACAAGGCAGATTTACAGCCAGAAAAAAAATACTCACTTGCAGGCAAAGAAAATTCATTTGATAATTTACAAGCAACTGGTAGAAGAAGCTGAAACACTCTGTCATTCTATGAAACCAGGCTTCTGGTTACAACAGCCTTGTGACACAGCTTCCAAATTTAACCAGTTCTCAGTGTAAGGAAGTACAACAGTAGCATCTGAAACCAGGTGAAAGGTGAGGAATGTGTTGAGCAAGAGACTGTGCAATCATCTCACATATCAAAAGTCATCCATCAATTTAGTATTATGAAAGCTGGAATCTGCTTTCATTCTGGATTATTACTTTTTTTTAAAGTCTTATCAATGCATAATAAGTTACACAACAAGTCAGACAACAGGTTCACTCAGCCCCCCAAAACAGCATTCAAGACCGGCACAGCCATGTTAAACCATAAATGCATCTGGATATTAAAAAAAAAAAAAAAAAATCAGTTGAACTAAAGTTATCAACAGCTTCATCTTTGCCTTACTTTGTGGTTCCAGTTTCTGAATGATAGGCATAGCACTTGTCATGGCTACTGATGTAATAGTCTTCACTCCTTTCTCTGCTATCTCGCATACTGACTTCAGATAAGGATGGTTATCCTTTGTGGTGATGTAAGCTGTGGACACCATATCATAGGTCGAGCTCACCAAAGGAAGGTTGGCAACCCTGGATACAATGTTCTGTTTAAAAGAGAAAGGTGTTAGTTGACTCCTATTTTTCTGATCTAGACAAAGAAATTATGGGACTAACTCAGACATACCTGCTGTGGATCAATTGCTGCCAGTGCCATTTTTTCAGGTCCTGAACCTTACACAGCCTGTGAAAGAAGCATATGTGAGTTATGGTATGATATCTGCTTCCTCTAAGCACCAAACTTTGAAACCAACAACCTACTTGTGATCTACTCCATTTACTGGGATCAGGATGTTCACATTTCATGCATACAGGAATTAGATTTTATTGTAACAATTTACAAATCCTAAACTTGGTTTAAGTAATGCAAGTACAGCACATGCATGAGACAGGCTTTGAGGTACAGCAGTTCATTGATGAATAACCAGGTGGTGGAGTAATTTATTTTTTCTAGAAGAATTAAGACAGTCATATCTGTTGAGCCAGGACAAACAAAAGCCAGCTTGCAAGTCACTAAAAATCTAGTTTAGAATGTCTGAGTCAGACAAAGAACCCATCACCACTAGCTTTAATCAGATTAGATCTTCTAGGGAGCCCACCTAAGACTCACTCTGTTCTGCTTGTAAAGGAGTTACTATTCCTGTGACACGGAGAGCACCGGATTTCCCTACTGCAGAAAATAAATCTCCTTTATCTCAGACTAAATTATTACTTTTTTCCCATTGAAAAAAGTTGCAAACATTGGTCATTCAATAAATCTACAGTACTCAACATGCATTCCAACATATATTCCCATGGAGAAAACATTAACATCTTTCTCGACAAGAACCCTATAGAAGGGGCAGGGTATTGCAGTACCACATAAGGAGAACACACTGAAGCACACTGTCATCTTATGCACATATGCATGAAGTAAATCTGCAAGAAGCACTTTTTCCATCAGTGATTTCACATAGTGCTTAAGAAGAATCTGCATGAATGAAGGCAGTAAAAAGGTAAACTAGGAGTCCACCCTCAAAAGGACGGTGGTTTACAAGGCCTTTTGCTAGGCTTGCCAAAGAGCCAATAGAAGTTTTCTGTCTCATATATATGATAGCAAAAAATATTATGTTAATAATAAAATAATATGTTAATATTCCATCTGAGATAAAATAAAACTTTTCCCCATTACTTAATGGGGAAGGAGGACAAAGCCATCCTGCTAATATTTTGCAGGCATATTTGCACATATTAACATTCACATGCCATAAAGTAATGCCTGTAATGAGATTAACCACTGTACAGGAACACACAAGCAAGACAAGTAACAGACAATGGTTACAGTGGTAACAAAGAAGTTCTCCTTTCATTTCGCAAGAATTTAAATACCCGTGTATTCACGTTCCGTAAGGAACGTGCTATGTTTCTCACACAGCACAAGTCAGATCACTTGGAGTACAACTGAATTTCACCGTGACCTGCAGAGCATGCCACAGAACAGGAGAAGATGCTAACGGCACAGAATCTGGCCTCTGAAGGAAGAAGGGCCGTTACTTTAAGGATTATTCAGTATTTGCAATGTGTCTCTTAAGATCCATTCACACAGGGCATGCATTTGAATTCTAGTCAATAAACCAGCGCAGTTAGTCTGTGATGCTATTCCTCCTCCTAAAGACAAGGAAGATAACTAGAATCTTGCACAATTTCAGAGACCCCTTGAATAGGTTCAGCCCTACAGCCTTAAAGGTTCAGGCAAAAGTGGGACCCACTCCCCTGGTGCAGGTGAGCGAGACGCCTGGAATCCAAGTCCAAGCATATTTCAGAGACAGCAAGAGGTTCTAGAGAGGAAAGCACACAGGCTACGTCACAAACTCCATTCCACTCTCCCCGCTCGGTATGGGATGAAGTGCAAGAAAGCAGATGAGCGATGGCGATGAGCCACGCACAACAGCCGCGGCGCCGGCTCCGGCTGGCCGCGGTACCCAAAGCAGGAAGGCGCACCGCTTTCCCAAGCGCCTCCACGGGCGGCTTCCGGGAGGGAGCTTTCCCACACCGCTCCCGGGGGCCGACGAGGCTCTCGGGACTCTCAGGTCCCGGGTGAACCTCGGCCGGCGCACCGAAACACGCCGGGCCGCGGGGCCCGCGGGGCCGGGGGCAGCGGGGGCGGCCGGCGGGCAGCGCCGCACAAGGGGCCGCACCCCCGCCCGCTCCGCCGCCGGGCTCCACCATATTGCAGAGTCAGCCCCGCGGGGCGGGCAGGCCCCGAGAGCCGCGCCGGAGCACCGGGCCGGCCGTACTCACCCGGGAGGAGGAGCCGGAGCCGCCGCCGACTGGAGCACGCGCAGGGTCGCGGGCACAGGCGCCGCTGCCGCCGAGTGGGGAGCGCCGGCCTCTCCCCGCTATTTATGGGGCGTCACCGCCGGCGCGCGTCACCGCCGGGCGGGGCGGGGCCGGGCACGCACGGGCCGCGGCGGCGGGCAGCGGCGGGGCACGGCCCTGGCCTGGCGGAGCGGGCAGCGGCGGGGCACGGCCCTGGCCTGGTGGAACGGGCAGCGGCGGGCAGCGGGCAGCGGCGGGGCACGGCCCTGGCCTGGCGGAGCGGGCAGCGGCGGGGCACGGCCCTGGACTGGTGGAACGGGCAGCGGCGGGCAGCGGCGGGGCACGGCCCTGGCC
>WBND01000394.1:512887-523314 GCA_013398595.1 Tychaedon coryphoeus
CAGAATAAATGCAACAAACCAGAATTTTTCACTTCTTTGATCAGAGTTACTGCACCGCTGCTACCATGCATACCAAACATTTACATGTACTCTGCTCTTTCCATTACATTGTTGTCATCTGAGAGCTCTCTGTGTTTCTTTTCCCAGTCATGTGGCCTCTCAAGTGCAAACTACTCAGCGTGCCCATGGCTACCACAAAATTAATTAAGGCCCTTTCTCAGGAGTGTCTCTACTGGGAATTCTAAACTGTTCCAGGGATTTATTTACTAATAAGTAGCACCATTATTTGTAGTACAGAAACATCCAAGACTCGCACAGCTCAGTAACACACTCTGCACAATGGAGTAACTAGAGATAGTACCAACCCCTTGACAGTCTTTGGCAGGCTGAGAATGTAAATTGTGATCTTGTTTTTCCTCATAATTAGATGCCCTTCTGTACTTTATAAACTTAGAGGGGCTTATCTGAAGTTTTGAAAATCCACAACCTTGCCTCTTGTGAACATTAGTTACAGGAGCAGGCAGACAGGAAGAAGGCATGGGAAGGAAGGGAGAGAGGATGCCATTACATCCTGGGCTGACCAAATTCCTTGAATATCATAAAACAGAGAGAGCAGTGGTGTGGTACATGTCAAGACTGATGAAGAGGAAGGCATAGGAGCATCAAGAAAAGCAGTAGTAACAGATAACACAAAAGCATGACACACCAGCCTTTGTTAAAGAGGAAGGCAAAAATAGTATACCCTACCCTTCTCTTCCATGAGACCAGGGCAGATGTTTAAAGTCAAGTAATGCATCTAATGAAAGAAGTTTCATTCTTTGAAAAAGTAATACATCAGCACATTAATCCATCCAAGCCCATTTAATTAACATTTTAGAAGAAAGTCCATATGCAAAAAAAAAAATAAAGATCTGAGTTATTTTATGAGACAGTAAACAAAATATGTATCCTTTGGTGAATCTCTTTTAAGCTCATTATAATGTCCTTCATGATACAGAAAGCCTCAATTTTCAGCCTCCTGTTTGTTTAGCACAGCTTTGACAGAGCTAGCAGCAATAGATAACAGGGGTCCTTCAGCTTTTCTTACCGTCTTAGTGCAGCCAAGTGCGGGAGCTGCTGGAACATCAACCCCCGGGCCTAGCAGTGCTCAGGGGAGCCAGAGAGCTTTCCTGCTGTGGCATCACTGGGACAGCGGCTGGCATCCCCAGGAAGCTCAAATGGCAGGATGTGGGATGCTGTAGGGAAGGCTGGGCAGGGACAGGAAGCCCTGTCCATGCCATCGAGGCCCTGACCAACAGTTCCAGCTGGTGACAGGTATTTCCACTTGTCTTCAGACCAGGTTATCAGCGGTTTCTTAACAAGCTGACAGAAAGACCAAAGGAGAGAGCAGTGCTAAGTCTGAAGGGACCAGAGTAGTCTGCTAATACTCCTTTAGGAATAGTTGTAGTCTAATGCTGATGTAGGGCTGACTGACAGCTAGAGTGCTAGTGTATTAATCAGATCTGATACAGGGATCTTCATCTGACCTCGCAGCTGGTGGATGGAGTGATATCCTAAGAACTCAAAAAATGGGGTTCTGAGAGCCCTTCCAACATATTGAAGCTACTTTTTATTTAAAAGTAGTTATGCTTGCACATTGAGATAGCTAGCCATAGCCTTTTCTCAGTCTTTAGGATGACTGTTCAAACAGTGAAATGGTGTTATGCTCGTAACCATGTTAATGCAAAACTATCTGAAAACTATCTGCTTGGCAGACAGATAGCCTTCTAGATAGATCTCTGCAGAGAGCAGAGAAGGGTGGCCCTTTGGAGCTATCAACAAAATATGTCCACTCACAGCCTTAGGAAACTGGCAGGCTTTGAAGGACTGCCTCCAGGCACAGTTTTTGAGGCTCTCAGTAGGGAGCTAGAAGCACAAGAAAACTGACATGTCTTCTCTGCCTCAAGTTCTTGCACTGAAGTATTCCCAGCATCAGGAAAGGAAACACAAAGGAAAAAAAAGTGTTCATAGCTGTGAAGGATGGATGGTTCAGGGTCCATAATATAAATAATCAATTAAATTCATTACACCCATTCATCTGACCTCAAAGATGTCTAATATTCAGAGAACATTTGTCTTTTATGTGTTTGTAGATGTCATGTGAGATGCAAGTGATTCTACTGAGCTGGGAATCAACATACTTGTGTTGGACACCTGGAGACTGTTAATTGTGAAATAACACAATTGTCAAAGTCTATTTTCACACAGTTTTCTCACTGTTCCCCCTTTCTTTCCAGTCTCACAGTAATTAATTTATAGTCTGTGTAATCCTGTCTTGCACCATTCTGTCTTTGAACTTGCAACTAACTTCTTATTCACTTAAACTGTTTATTTGCTTTACTCCTTGGGTGTGGGATTAAGCCTTTTGTATGTTCCTGTATGAAAAGCTTTGCCCTTGTCTTGGTTAATCATGTCAATAGTTTTCCTGCTGTGACTCCCTTATTTTTCCTGTCTCCAGAAGAGAATATCAGATTTGTCAGGCCTGATCCTCCTTTTGTAAGTCCACACTAATTGTACTTAGAAAGAATAGCATCCTTTTTCTGCTCTGCCCAGAAGCAAAGCACTCCACCGTTAGTTTCTGACCAACACAACCTGCAGGTTTTCTCTATAACATACTCCATTTATTTTTGTAATGTACTTACCTTCAGTGTGTCTTATGTTCTTTTAGCTGTCCAAAGATCATTACCTCTTACTTCTTCAGCTGTACCAGAGTTAACCTGATATCTGATTCGAAAGAGACTAACTGGGTCCAACTTAATTCTCTGGATCCTTGAAGAAAGGCAAAAGCAAGCAACAGTATCATCCGTTACAGGCAGACAGGCACCATAAACCCACTCCCTCAACAGATGTTATGCGTTTAAATAAGACAGAGGAAGGAGGAACGGGACTAATTCATGCTGGCTTGATAAGGACAGGGAGTCAATTATACATATTTACATATTGTACAGGATTATTTTTTTTTTTTAATTTGGCTACAGTTCATCTATAACCCTGCCAGATGTCATCAGAAGGCTAGGCAGCAACCTGTTGTTATGGTGTCATGCTGCACTTCAGAAGGATAACAGCAGGCCTTCATGTCTCATGTGACATACAACGCCCATCAGCCCACGTGTACCCGTTAGTTTTCACCCTTTATGTAGTCAAACACACTAGATGAGACCATGACAGCAGTTATCAATAAAGCAAAAGACAAATTACTTCAAAAGATGAAGCCAAGACAGGAGTTATCAATAAAGCAAAAGACAAATTACTTCATAATGAGTTACCATCAGAAAGAAAAATGTCCTTGTTTGGCAATTATCTAGGTACCATCAGTTAAACAATACACCAAGTATTGCATTTATGCTAACAAAATCTGTAACTGTTTAATTGTATTTCATTAATAATCAGGTGAAGCAGCTATCAGGAATTTTGTTGGTAGATACAAAATGCACAGGACAAAAATGTCCAGACCCTGTTCTAGAACTGAGGAACAGTTCTAGGAACTATTACTATAACTAATAACTAATTAAAAAGCAACTTAAAATTAAAATTAATTTTAAAACATAGCTATTAAAACTATAATGGCTGTACTATAAGACCTTCCCACCTCAAAACCTGAGATACTTCATGCTATTCTCCACCTAAACCACATTTTTTAATCTGTTTTAGCAACAGGCCACAAATTAGCAACTAATTATTTCTTTTTATTGGGATCTGAGATTTCCCTTTATTAAGTTCCAAAAGATTTAGTTCCTTACTAGATGTATATTTATTCTTATACACTACATAGGAATCTAAGACAAATGCACTACAAAACCTCTAAGCTTTCTCTACTTACGTTTCCTTTGACTTGATAGAAAAAGAGAAAAGAGGGCCTAGACAGCTGCTGGAAATCATTTTGGCATTACTGACTTCATGGGTTCTATCCTGATTTAGCTGCAAAAGATCCTGCGGAAAAAGCCTTAGGAGACAGGATCAAGTCTCAGGTTTGACAGCCTTGCTCTTACTCCACCATGTTTGTGGAGGATACTCTTGATACTATAAATTTTCCACAAGCTCCTCACCTTAGTGTTTTTTTCTTCCTTGAACAAGGTTAATTGTCTTTCTCTTAGAAGCATTTTAGTGTCCCTGGGTAGCACTGGAAATTGCTCTCTTGACACAATACTTGCTTTGAATACGTCCCACTGATAAGCAACTCATGCACAGAAATGTTCACAAACCCTGGTTAAGGCCCACTAGGCTGTTTTGCCACAATCAATAAAAATGACTCATCTTTTATTGCAGTGCAGAGTTCCCTAACCTGCTAAATCAAACACTACTATTAAACCAGGCTGTTAGGTGCTTGCTCAATTGTACTGCGCAATGCGTGTACACAAGACTATGGATTTTGGTCAGTGATTCAGAGGAATGAGAAGCAGCAGACCAAGGTTCAAAATCCACTGGTAGCATTGAGGGTCTCCCCTAGATTCCATACTTGCTAAACACAAAACTGGCGATCTGGAAGTTTTTATTGCTATGTTAGCACGCCATTACTTTCAAATTCAACACCTCCAGTAAGGAGGTGGTATCACATTTTATTAACAGGAGCGTGTGGCTTCCCATCAGACTGGAGCAGTAAGCTGTGGAAACTGAGCTCAGCAGTGTTGACCTACCCGAAGTTACAGAATTTATAATTAGTTACTTTGTTTCTCTATATCATCTCAAAAAAATCTTCACAGGGTTGCTGTTTACTTCCATTTAATTGCTTGTTTCTGAACGCTGTTCTTGTTGTCAGAAACAGAGCCACTCACCCCCAGTGCTCAAAAACAGCATAAAATGAACCTCATAAACCACCAGGAATGCTAATGTAACTGGTTTCAGATTCATATCCTACTATGCTTTATAATGTAGTAGTGTTTTCTTTCAAACTGGCAAGCCTGGGCTGATTGCTAACGTAGCTTTGAACAAGGACAAATTTTCCACAGCTCTAACAGGAGTTTCCAGATACCCACTGCCTCTGAAAGGCATGTCCAACTCAAACATTCAAAATGAGGTTGTGTTAGAAGCTGTGTTCTAGCTCTCTTACTTTTTAAATTTTCCCAACTGTAAAATTAAAATGATGAGTTCACTTTGTTATTAACAAATAAATATGAGATGCACTCAGTGACCTCCAGTCTTTGGGAAAGTTTTAATCTATAGTCTTATATCTATGTAACTAGATGATCTTTAAGGTCCCTTCTAACCCAAACTTTCCTATGATTCTGTGATTTTATGCTCTGGATCTAATTTAGCACTCTTACAGATTTATCTTACAACTGGAGGTGGCAAAGTTTTCTTAATCTGAGTAAGAAAATATTCTTCATCTGAGCTAAGTAAAAGTCCTAAGGAAGGAAAAATGTTTGTAGATTTCATATCAGTGGGATAGTGTAAGAAGCCTGATAGTTAATCTGTAAATTTGTGTGTAACCTTTACCTTCATCGACTGTACATTCAGTAGGGAAATCTAAGAATACTTCGCTCCTTTTCTTTTTAAGAGCATATGGAAAAGGTGACTTTCCCAATGTTATATGAGATTACTTCTTCCTTAGATTTATTGGCAAAGGACTTCCTGGGAGTGTTTCTTAATTTACTTCTGGCAAGATAAATCTAGCTAAGCTCGCCTTGACAGGTTCAAGGCAGAAAACAAGCAACTTGCATGAGGACGTGGGATAATGTTTCTCAATGCTCTGTCATCTGAAGTTCAAGGAAAGCTAGTAAAACAGGCAGATGCTGAAGGTTGTTCTTTGCCAGCTTCTGTTTCCACTTAAAAAAACAGAAGAACAGACATCAGCAAGCCTACAAAGGTCCAAATCTGCAACAGAAACTGGAGTCCAGAAGGAGAAGAAAACACTTAGAATAAAACAATAGTATCTCCATAGACTTAGTTGATTTTCTGAAAGTGACAGAAATTCAGCATTTAGACTATTTCATTAAGTATATTCTGAAGGTTAAAAAATCTGGTCTTCTTTCCCATGTGCTCACGAGGGCAGGATTCCACCAATCATGAGCCTTCAGAATTTGGATAGCTCAGCAATTACCCATCTTAAAACATCCACTTGTATCAAGTTCACAAATAATTAAATAATTAAAGGATAATAATCCCTCATTTGCTATGGAGAGTAACAACCACATTTGTTTAGGGTATGATGATGTTCTGAAGCCTGTACTGAAGAGACAAATGGAAACGCATTTTGGTCAACAAAACCATTAAGTTCTTATTTCTCTGGTGCCCTGGCAGGCTCAATGCAAAAACAAAATGATACAAAGAAATAGAGAGGAAATTGCTACTTTAACATTTCTCAGGTATCTCCTGTTCTGTAGGTAGAGATGTCAGCACCTTCTCACATCTGCCAAAGGAGAAAATTGTGTAATACTTCCCAACCCATGTCCATCAAATTACACCTGGTTATTTAAGATAGCTTAAATAAGATTGTTAACTCATCTCACATTACCTCACATGGGTTAATGAATGAATAATTACATAAGAAGATCAACCTCTAGATCTGGAGCTCTTGTAACTTAGTAGAGGATAACAATCTGTTCCATCAGCATTGGTGAAACAGAAAGAAGCTGCATTTCCCCTGTACAATACTGTAATCATGCAGTAAAATAATCATAGAAGAGAACTTGGAAGAATTACATTCTCAACAAGTTTAATTTCATACATGAATAGTCTCCTAGGATTTAATTTTGAAACCGCTGGAATGAGGGCTTGGCACAGTACCCTGTTACTCTCTTTGTAAAGCCCTGTTCTGTAACTAAACAAACAATAGGTACTGAGTCGACGAAAAACTCTGCAGTAAGACAATGAAACTGTGATCATAAGAGGTTCCAGGACTAAAGTAAAGCCAGCTTGAATTATGCGTACAAAACAAGCTCATTTTTTGGAACTCCATCTTCCATTCTTACAGGGGAACATGTAAAGAACAAAGCAGGGTAGACTACAAAAGCGAAGAATGTAATGGAGTGATCAAGATCATCAGGCTCTTTTGGGGAGCATATTACTTCCAGGTGAAACTGCAAATGGATTTTTTTGGTGGACTTTTTTTTTCCATATCTTTACTTAGATAATCTTGGATACTCCTGGAAGGCATATGTGCCTTTGGTACCAATTACAGACTGTTGTAGTTCCCCTCTCTGGGCAACAGCTTTCTATAACCACACTGAAATTTGGTTCCTAATTTCCTGGGTCTGGAGAGACACCTTTCATTGTCCTGACTGCTAGGCAGGTTCACAAGCACAGTCTTCTCCCAGGATACCTATAGTATGACTGCTTCAAATGCAAAAATAAATGCCAAATTTTTACACACTAATTAGTGTAATATGGACACTAATTATTGTGGTAAATAGATTAAAAAGCAGAAGACTGGAGAGGAGGATTGTAAATTGTTCAAGTCACCTCGAAGTTGGGAATAACTCGGGATAAGCATATGTGATGAGCAGGCCAGTATCCCTCTAGCATGGACTGAGTTTAAGAGTGCCTGCACGTCCCCTTGTATACCTCTGCCTGGGTGTTGCTTTGGGGATACCCCCGTTCACAGGGTAACAGAAAGTAATTCGCTCTTTGTGTTCACGCCACAAGTTTGTGGTTGTTCCCTGTAATATATGTTATAAAATAATTCATGTTGGTTTGTAATTTATGTGAAATAAATAATATTTGTATAAATAAAGAAAATAATAAGGAAACTTTAGAACATAAGCTGCAGTGGGAGGAACAGGGATTGCCTCACGAAAATTGCAACACTGCAGCCTTCGACAAAAGCCGAATAACGTAAATTAGGCAGAGATGGCTCTTTCAGAAACTGTCCAGGAAACCCCCAGGCGATGAACACTTGAGAGGTATCGCTAATCAAGATAACCGGAGTCATCAGGGAAAGCTACATCTCAGTACCCGGTTCCCGTAGTCCAAAAATCTGCATTCACCAAAATTCATCGCTTCCCAGAAATGGTTTTGTCCAGCCCACGCAGAGAAAGAAAGCTACATGAATTTTCGGAACCGCGAAAAGAAAGGAGGACCTCTGCTCCAGCTTGAAAAAAACTGTATAAAAACAGGACCGACCAAGACGACATTTGTGAACACAGGGGAATCCGATGCGATAGAGGTCGGATCAGAGTGTGTTCACCCGTTGTCGGTCCCGGGCTCGGTGTTGATCTTTTTGACTGTGGCTATCGAGAACCGTATTTAGGTCGCAAAATAAAAATCACTTTTTGATCATACTTAATTCGGCTTGATCTTTTTATTATTTATAACATTCCCTCTGCCTGCCTGTCAGCTCATACACTAATGTATGCCAATGTAAGTACTGTAAGTGCATCCCTCCTCACAGGCTGACCAGGTTGTGAGTTCAAGAGAGTCTGAGATCACCATGCTGCACAGGCTGGCTACTCCATAAGAGAGGGGATCTGGCAGCTGAAGGAGGCCGCTGAAGCTTTCCCAGAGCCCAGGACATTAGGCGAGGTCAAGGTCATGGACAGGGCTGGGGAGAGCCAGGAACACAAGCCAACAATTGTTAGGACCAGGCCCTGTAAGGATAACAAGTGATCACCAGACAGGGCCATAGTGATGAGGAAGGTCCAAGGTCAGGATGGGACACCATCATGTGCCCTAGGGTCTGGACCCAGATTAACCGGCTAAAGGCCAGGCGTAGACAGGATTGTGATGTAGCAGCACCTGTAGCTCAGGTAGGATCCAATCATTTAGGTCAGTTCCCACAGGAAAGTAAGGACCTTCTTCAGGGCTGCCTGCAAGGGATGTCTCTTAGAGGGATCTCTTCAAGCTTACCAGAGAGAGGGAATAGTCCCCAAAGATATTAAATTAGCCCTGAGGTAGCCAAACCCCCAGGAGGAGGGATGGTCTCAGGACCCTTCAAACAAGTTTATTTCATAGCTCCAGTAACCAACAACCAGTGAGAGGAGAAAAAACTAACTCAAGAGCTGAGAACTGTTATTTCTGTCAAGCCAGCTTCTTAACCCTTCCAGCTTTCTTTGGTTTTTTCCTTTCTTCTGCCAGATACTTAAATATAAAGATATTTATATTATGATATAAAGAGAAAACTGAAAGTAATTCTCTAAGTTATGACATGCCTACTAAAAAAAGGCAACAGTATGTCTCTTGCTGTAAGAGGTTAGGACAATAGGTTTAAAAATTCACCCCAATTTAGCTGCTTAGTAAGTAAATAGTGCTAAGGCTGTGACTGCTCTTTCAAACAAGAATTATGACAGATAGCCACTAACAATCATTTACTTAAATTGCTGCTAGCATCACATAGGAATGAACAACTAGAGACCTCTACATGTGATTTTTCACTCAAATCCCACGAAGCAGGCACTGAATCTAAAGGCATGCAAAGAGATATTTGAATATCCATGCCCTTCCTACTCCAGCTGTGGGAGAGATCCAGGGTAACTACTTTGTGAAAACCTTTTTTTCTGAACATCTGCAGACATTTCCCTGTAAGGGAGGCATCTCTCTTTAGTACTTTAAGCAAGTGGAACCTACTTTAAGCTTTACTTAAAAAGATATCTGTAGTCTTTTTCCTGATGCCTATCAAAAGCCTGTGTTTCTTCAACTTTTCTTGCTTTATCACAATCAGGTTTTATTCACACTAAGCAGGTATGCTTTTGGCTTAGTCAGCATTTTTGTCCTAGCTAAGCTGCCTTAAAAAAAAACCCAAATATATAATGTGGAATTAAAACCTATTCCTTTACACTCAAAACCTCAGTGTTCTCTCCTTGACTTTCCTCAGAACTATTCAGCTAATTGTGAAGTCCTCTTCTCATATGGAACCACTTTTTCTCGAAGTGCACAATAGTGAGTCAATGAGTCAGCAGACAACAAGCTTCCTGAGTGAAGTCAGCAGTCCCTATTTCCCCTCTATTCTGTAATGCAGTGGGATGTGTCAGACAAAGATTGCCAGATTGTTATATGTATTTACCAGAATTACTAAATAGTTAATTTTTGACTTTCCCCCTAGTTTCTCTTTCTGGTCTTTTTGTACCTTCACAGTCTTTTGCATCAAAACCAACACCCTTGATTTTAAAAATAAGAAAAGACAAGGGATTCATAAATTAGGGTATCTTCTCCTTGTTTTTTTTTACTTGCTCATCCCTCTGATCATTTACACAAATATTAAGGATGGAACTAGTCAGGTAGCAGAAATCCATTAATTTATTCCTCTAAATAATTAATGTCAGTACCTCACTATTTGCTAAATCCCTTCAGCATAGCGTATTTATAACACTCTCTTTCTGATAAGCTGCAAAATTATGGAGCTTCTGTCAGAAAACAGACATCACAGCTTCCTTTACAGACATGTAATATTTCTTATAGCAGCTGAAACTAAGAAAAAGAAAGCAAAAAACCAACCAGCCAACCAAACAACAGAACCA
>WBND01000394.1:523374-537082 GCA_013398595.1 Tychaedon coryphoeus
AGCTCTGTGCTGTTGCTTCATAAGAACCACGAACACTGACATCTGAATATGTAATTCCAAAGAAAAAATAATAATTTTCCAAAACCACACGATCTTCTCAAATGTATTATAAACTACTTAAAGCACAAAACATGCTGCTTCGCATGGCAATTATGCTAATAACACTAAATAATAATGATATTCAGAATGATTTTTGCGTCAATAATTAATAAAGTGTATAAGAACCTAATTAAGAGCAAAAGGGCTTTTAAAACTTGTTATTAAACAAGCATTCCACTTCTGACAGTCCTAATTTTCAGACTTAAAAAATACATTAGAAACTTTTTATAAACTTCACTAAACTTTGGATTAGATGTCTAACATCCCTTAATGAGCAGGCAGATTCCAACAGGCACTGAATAAATCTCTCAGGATATGGAGGCCACTCTTTTATGAAGTCAGCCATTTTCTGGACAAAAAAAGTTTCTATTTGCTTAGGTTATTGGCAGAAAACTGTTCAGTCAGATCTGAATCAAAATACAAAAATAAAGCATCATGCTGTTAAATGGCTGGTATTTGTAAGTTCAGCATCAGTATAAGCCATGAGAGTACATGCAACTTAATAGCTTTGATGCACTCTCTTCCCTCAGTCAGAACAGCCTCACAGTCTTGTACTTGCTTTCGTAGAACGACTTAACTTTCATGCTCACTTTCTCATCCCTTTTTCAAAGACAACCCTTATGAACTTACTTGCTCAGATTTGTTGGCTTTTTGGCAAATTCTAGAGTGTCCATATTTGAATAAAAATTGAGTGGGCATGACCTATGGATCTTACAGTCACTAAGTTCACAATTCTTAAGCCTACTAATCTTCTTCCTTCTTAGCAGCTACAGCCTTATCAGCTTTTCAGCATTTTTCTGTTGATAGTCTTAACCAGTACTGATCTTCCAAGCTTTTCTCACACAGCTTCAAAGTACATATATAATTCAATATGAATAGATTTATTTTCTTGCTTTTTGATGTAGAATGTAAATTGTTAAGGTTGGAAAAGACCACCAAGATCACTGAGTCCAGCCTTTGACCAAACACCACGATGACAACTAAACCATAGCACTAAGTGCCATTCCAATAATTTCTTTAACACTTGCAGAGATGGTGATGCCACCACCCCTCTGGGCAGCTCATTCCAACGCTTGGTAACCCTTTCAGGTAGAAATTCTTTCCCATGTCTAACCAGAACTTCCTCTGGTGCAATTTAAGGCCATTTCCCCTTGTCCTGTCACTAGCTGCCTGGGGGAAGGGGCCAATTCCCACCTTGCTACAACATCCTTTCAGATAGTCATAGATAAAGTCTCCCCTGAGCCTCTTTTTCTCCAGGTTTAACAACCCCAGGTTTCTCAGCTGCTCCCCACAAAATTTGTGCGCCAGATCCTTTACGAGCCTCATTGCCCTTCTCTGGACACATTCCCGCACCTCAGTATCTGTCCCATAGTGAGTGAGAGCCCCAGAACTGAGCACAGGATAAGATGTGTGGCCTCACCAGTGCTGAGTAGTGGGACAATCCCTGCCCTGGGCCTGCTGGCCAGGGCCCCATTGACTCTCTTGGCCACTTGGGCACTGTTGGCTCACCCTCAGGTCCTTTCCCACCAGGAAGCCTTCCAGGCACACTGCCCCTAGCCTGTAGTGTTCCATGGGATTGTTGTGCCCAGACCAGGTGCCTGGCCTTGTTTAACTTAATCCAGTTGGCCTCTTAATTTTGCTTACTGTTGTAACTTCATTTGAATTTCCTCCACTAGTCATTATTTAAGGTACCTGCAAGCACCATTGCTAGCCAAATTGTTTAGGAAGTGGAACTATCACAATCCAAGGCTGTTCAAAAGAAAGCAATTTTAGTTTTATATTTACTAGATTCATAGTTGGATGTGACCAATGCATTCATTTTTTTGATAAAAAGATTCTTGGTATCTTCTCATGGACAAACACTTAGCTAACATATCCTTGAATAAATTCCACATAATTTATAACAGCTTTGTCCTATGCTAATTATTTAAAAAACAGAAATAGATTTTGGCATTAGATGGCATTCCATGTCTGCTTTAAAAGAATAGGAACTTTGTGTAAATGTTGGCCATGAATTTTGTCTCACTGAGTTATTGATAATCTTTTTTGTATTTAAGTGGAATTTATAGTTTCTCAAATCCTTGAAATGTCTTTGCCAATCATAAGAGCAGGAATAAAGAAGAAATCTATACTCTGAGGAACAATTTTAAAGCAGACTCTATATTTTTGGTAACTTTCATCACTATAACATCATGCAATTTAGAATTCAACTTTTTAACTCTATTACTGGATGCAAACAAATATTCTGAAGACCAGAAAAACAAGTATTTACAAATTCCTAGGGAACACCAAGTTCTTCCAATTCCTTAGTATGTTTGATACTGAAATTGGCTGGATAGAAATTTTCTAACACAGTTAGTATTAGAAAGCATGCTGGTCATTCAGGGGACCCTTCCTCCATTTGAGTGCCCTGAGCATTGAGTGAACAGAGTTTTTATCATACTCACTGACTCTATATTCATTAGCTATCCCCGCTTAATTGACTTTATTTGACATAATCATACCTCCTATCAGAAGTCCTTATATGATTCTTTGGGGTCTGTCTTCAATGTCCCGTGTCCTTTCTATGTGGCTGCTCCTTGACTCTGCTTTTGAGCACATGCAATATCATTGTTTTGCAGAACTTCTACATTGCCAGCCTTGCAGGGCTGGGCTGGCAACCTGCTTTTGTTTTGCATGACTTCTGCTTGCCTAGGTTATATCCTTTATCTATTTCTCCAAAGTTGTGCTGTTATGTTTTACTGTCCTTGATAAAAGCAAATGTTGTTCTGTTCTACTGACCTTATCAAGTGAGTAAAATGCTGTTCTGTTCTACTGTCCTTACCATGTTGACCAGCAAATTTCACAGACTTCTCTCAATCTTTAGTCATTGTAACTTGTGGCAGAATGACTGCAAGCTACCTCACCATGGTCTGTACCATATGCTGAAGGGGAATCTCAGGTCTGGAGCCTGGAGCGTCTCTTCCCCCTCCTCCTCCAGTGACCTTGGTGTCTGTAGAGCTGTTCCTCTCACATATTCTCTCTCGCTCTTCTCCAGCTGCAGTTGTATCTGCTCAATACCTTTTTTTTTCTTCTTTAATACATTAACCAGAGGCACTGCCACTATTGATGATGGGATTGGCCATGGCTAGTGGAGGGTTTCTCTGACATTGGCTCTGTTGGACATCGAGGAAGCTTCCAGGAGCTTATCAGAGAAGTCGTCCCTGCAGATGCCCTGCTACCAAAAACTTGCCAGGCAAACCCAGTACTGATACACAGCATAAAACCTGTCACTATCCGAGTCTAATCAAAGTTTCATATGAAAGTAGGAGATCTGGTATGCAATTCCACATACATCAATATATAAACTAGCTATACAAGACTGAAACAATCATTCTAGAGGAAATGATTCAGAAATAAGCATACTGTGTTGTATAAGACATAAGAAATCCATAACCATAGTAATATGACTAAAGTGCTACCCAGGTCAGCGCAGAAATAATCATTGAAGTGAAAAACTTAATTCCTGTTACATTTATACAGATCTGCTTAGTAGTAAGATTAACATACCATATTAATTCTAAAAAAATTATGTCCTCTGGGTAACTAATCATTTTCATCTAAGAAACACTGTTATTCTAACTGAATACTAAAGGATGGCCAGCCCTAGCCACATGGCTATTGTGAAAACCCATTCTTAGAGGTCAAGCATCAACCTAAATCACATAAAATTCCTCCTGACTTTTCAAGACTCCTCAAACACACTAGATTTTACTAAGACAAGAGATGGGAAGAGACTAATTTATAGATTACAAGAGCCTTCAATGAACTGAGTCAATTAACCAGGACAGTTTCACTCAGGAGAAAATATTTTCTGAATCAGCTCTCCAAAACAGTGACAACCATTAAAACTTGCAATTATCTTCTCAGTGAAAACAGTATTAGGTCCTACTAAAGCAAGTGATGGGTTGTGATTTCTGTGCCTTAAATACCAGAGAAATACCATTTTATTTCCTAAAAAAGGTGTTTTCTCCTCCAAAAAACCAGTTACAAGATTTGCTTCTGCCCTGCAAGTATCATCTAGCCTATTCAACAGTAATTTTACAGCTTGCATTTTACAGACTATTAAAAATGAAACCCATTAATTGAACACATTAAAAGAATACTGTCTTCTGTGTTTTATATCAGAATTGGAAAGAAACGTGTCATAGCAGAAATTACGGTTTAGACAATTAACCACAATTTTAAAGCCTTCTTATGAATACTGCAAACATCATTAAAAAAAATTACGAAGTCTTTACAGAACACTATACTTAATGTGAAGGACAGTGTTAAGAAACATGCAGGAATTCTTCAAATTATCTCAGTGGAATATAACCAAAATAGAATGTAAACAGCAGCTGTGACTATTTATAATAACCACAAACTTATTTACAGACTTTCAGAAGGGGTAGATATAATTTCCTTCTCTTCCTACAAAAATCACACTATTGCTAACATATTTAGAATCTCTTGTGCTTGCTTCCCTCTTTAGAAGGAAGAATAATCCTATAAACCACAAGATGTTGACTTCCTCCTTCAGGTCAGGACAGTTGCGTGCTCTCTTAATTACAAATAAAATTAAGACATTTGTACTCCAGTTTTAACTGTATCTGTGTGTAGCAGCACTCTGCCGAAACAAAGCTCATGAAACACCAGCAGGACACAACCCATTCAAATTATGTTTAAGTATCAGGACCTCACAGATCACAAATTTTAGCTGGTTTTAACAATTTTCAAAATTGACATCAGAAAGACAGGTAATTAGGTATTTAGGGTCCATGTGATAAGCAGGCTTATTTCACCAGATAGTTTAGTGCAGCAATCCAGACATATAAGGAATATGTAAGATACAACCCAGTAAAGTGCTTAAATATTCATTTAGCTTAAAAGCTTGACAACATCCATAATTAGGGAAGCCTTCATCATGATGATTTTATTGCTGAACTTTTGGAAGTTTTCAGCTTTTGAGTAACACCAACTCCAGTGTCTGAAATTTCCTGAAAGGAGATTATACAATACTGCCACACTCTGTCAGGGAAAATTGAGAACACAGTAAAAGCAAATAAAGGTGGGGACAATTTAACGGAAAGAAATTAAATAACTTTCCCATATTAGAGATTTTTAGCTCCACCTAACGGTCAGAAAGGAAAAGGCTTTTCTCCATGCTTCCTATTTGCTGCACAATCATTGAAGACACAAGTGAATAGGGTGCACCAAAGTAATAAAAATAATTGTATCAAAATAACACTATAAGTAGGACTTAAAGCAGCAACAACTACGAAACACCAGCAATTTTACCTCATGCATTCAACAGCTAATGGATTTTTGCTATTCCTGGAACTAGATCAATGGCATCATGGTAGTTTCCAAAGAACAGAGAATGTGCTGAGTGTTGCTGCATTTGTAATATTTGCATTTTAAATAATGGGAAAGGTCCTTCGTGAGTAAAGACTGACAGCATCTGAGTGAACTACCTGAACTTACACTGGCGAAGATCTGGTCCTTATATTATGCTTTGTTTGCTAAAGCTTGGTTCCATACTATACCAATTACTGGTGTAACATGCATTCATCAGATAAGACCAAAGTCTTTCACACATGCCAGTCAAAGCTCTATGTGCTAATTCATTAGGTACTTGAAGGTATGGGGTTTTTTCACTAGCTGAACCTGCAGCACAGACCATCCGGCCAATTCAGTGACATCCTGCAGATCTGTTGGTTTTTTTACATTTTATGTAGATATGCAAAAATTCTGTATTTACTCCACTGGATATAATGAAAAACAGCTTTCTTCCATATTTTAGAGAAAAACAATGTGAAGGTACCTTAGGCTGGATAAGAACGATTCTTATAGCAAGTAATCCAGTTTGAATAATCCTGTGAACAGTGCAATATGGAATAAGCTACAAAAAACTCTCCCAAAGCACCATAAATTACTAAGGAAGGTTTGAAATAAAGAAGGTTTGTCTTTTTCCAAAAAATAATTCTGTTCTCAGACTTACAATATCCAAACCATCCACACCTTTACTAAGATATACAGATTACCTTCAATAGTACACCTTTTAGTCCTACAGTATGTGCTTCTAGTTCTAGATACTAAGTCACGAAGCATGAGCAGATTTGGTCTTAGTTAAAAATTTTCTGTGAAAGACCAGAATACAGTGGAAATGGAAATTCCTTGGGAATTTATGTAAAAACATGAAAAAACCCCAAACAACAACAACAAAACCCCATCACAACCACAAGATGAGAGGAATACCAGCATTAAATAGACAAGAGGAATGAGAAGACCCTAAAAAGTAGGTTAATATGTCCTAACAGAATTACATTTAATAGGCCATTAAAAATTCTTAGTTTGCTCAGAATAAAGAAGAAATTTTGCTGTACCTAAATCAGGTACTCAAACAAAATTTTTATTAAATTTTAACAGAAAAATATGTTATTTATTATTTATTATTTAAATTTTTAAATCAATTTTTCATTTCGATATAACATGGCATTAAAAATTGGCTGTTCTGCAAAATGTCATGTTTAGAAAAACCCAGTAAATCCATAATAGAAATACATGAAAGTATGGAATACACAATACCAATTTCTCATTAACATACTTGTTATACAGCGATCCAGATTCTAACCACAGTCACAGTTTGTTGTTTCGTTTTTTTTTTTAAACAGGGTAAGGAACTATTTCTACAGTTTTGCAAATACGAAAGCTTATTATTTTGGAAATGTATATATTTTAGTGTATAAATAAGCAATTTTATGCTACTGTACAGAGCTATCCTGAAATTGATTGATATTGATATTAGTATACACATATTAAACTGTTTATATACGTTTGTAATGTAGAACACCAGAGGAACAGCTTCTGCTGCTATACAACAGTATCCAGTTATGAGCCTTTAAAGCTCTATATGAAGTATTAATCACTTTATTATTTTAAATACAGTCAAAATAACAAAAATCATAGCGTAACAGGCCACGCTTTCACTTACATTGAGTTATGCTTGGGCAACACATTAGCAAGGCTGATTATTTATCAGGCAACTGTTTTGGCACTAATTCATTTAAGAGTTTTTCACCCAGTGCTAACTATACATTTATTCTTATTCATTCTGTTTGTAAAGCAGCCTTTGCTTTCAGACAATTTGAGGAAAATCTTGTTTGTAGGTGTTTGGATTATCTCTGATTGAAACAAAGTTTTCACAGTGTTATGCAATGTTCCATAGTTATAAACCTATGAAACAGTTAAGTCTGAAAACATTGTTCTAGCAGAGAAATATTTTTCTGTTTGAGTACTAGGTTTTTTAGTTAATCAATAGTAATATAAAATTATAACAATAGTTAACACTTTTGATGCATTTTTATGCTGATATCACACAATTGTACAGAAAATATTATTTATACAATATTATGACTAGCATAGAGAGATTAAGGAATTCATAAGAGGCAGTGAAAAATCCTTGGGGAAGTAGAAATACAGGGGCTTTGTGTATTACTTGTGCCTTTGTGATATGCTCTGGCTACTAGATTTTCCTGTTTCCTGAAAAGATACAAATGAACAGCATGCATCTGGAACATATCTGCACATTTTGGCATCAAATAGCACTGATTTGATCATATACCTTTTTGTTATGCGATAGGTAACAAATTTAGGAAAGAAGTGGAGAACCATAACAAAGATTCTGGAAAAAAAAAGTACAATAAGCAGTTACTCTTCTGAAAAGAGTGAAGAGAAATACATGGAGCAAAGAGAACACAAACTTCTAAGGTCACGACTGAAACCACCACCCATGGTACACTGCAGAGAATTCTATTTATTTACTTCGGAAAGATGAAAGGCTGAGTCACTCCTGAGCAAATGGGTAGGGTAGCATAGGGAGATATTCTACCTCATTTCTCACTCATCTGATGCCAGAAATATGTTACAAGGTCATTCCCTCCAGCTTTCTGAAGCAGGAGATAGAAAACTTGAACAGAGAGAGCTCTGGGAATGCTGAAGTCTTTTGAGTTCAAATAACAACACCATTAGCTCAGGAATGAAAAGGGCTAGGCAGCATTCTTATAGGTAACTGTTTACCTGCAGAGTCCTGAAAGAGAATCACTTCTGTACTCTGGGACTCTCCAACAGGATCAAACATTCTATTTCTGTATACAAACTAGCCTCTGTACATAGTCTATTGTCCCATTTCACTTCCCATCATTTTCCCCGTAAAGCACCTAATAAATGGAAAAGGAACTGTGAAAGGAAAAAACAAAACTAAACATACACACCCATTTGCTGTATTTCCATATGCGCTGGAACATGGGACCAAACTCCATTAGTCACACTGAGTGATTATTTTTCCCCTTGAGATAGGGTCTCAGATAAGTGCTTCCAGGATTAAAATCTGAAGAGTAGCCTTTACTAAATCTGTTTAGCTTTTAAGTTCACTTACACCGAATGTAAATAGGTATTTTTATAGAAATCCGAACTGTCTGGATAAGGCAACTCTACCTGCTATCCCACACCTCAAACAGTACTTACCTGTTTCCACTGTGACTAGAACTATGTGATTCTCCAGTCACTTTTCAAAGGTACTTTCTGAAGAACTCTTTGAGTAGACTGAGTGGCTTGGGAAAGGGTGCTCTCACTGAAGTCTGTTTTACTAGGAAATGCATTTGTGGAGCCACAAGAAAGCGAAACTGTGTTTTTTTGGTTTTGTGCATTGCCTTGAAGCTTTTATGGAACCACAACTTGAGTTAACAAGTCTCAGATTGCATTAAGACATCTGTCTTAATAGAAAAGACATAGAAAACCTAGTCTTCATTAGTATATAGTCAAGGATTCTTGTATAATATCCTTGCTTAATATGATAAGCAAGGATATTATACAACATCTTTGCTTATCCTTACATGAGTTTTCCCCCTCATATGTATCCTCATGGAGGGGGATGACTGAGGGTATACAGCTGTCACTGAGATTAGAGAACAGGAGTTAACAGGGAAGAAATCACTAAAGGAGGGATAAAGTCAGAGGACAAAGTATTGAGAAAGCTACAGTCAAGCAATAGACCTGTGTTTAACTCCAAGGAAGAAACACCCCACATACTCCCAGTGAGGCTAACTGATGCCATGTAGCTCCCAGACACGGGTTCTTAGCCAAAGACCCTCACAGTTGTAGTCCCCAGACACATCCCTACTTCCTTCCCATAAAGCATTTTGCACTCCCCCAGTGTAAGTAATGTTGCTTCTCTAATTCTTAAATGAAAACAGCAATAGAATGATAATGCTTATTTTACTTGCCTCTAACTCCTTTTCTCTTGTGTCCTATTTCTCTTGCGTTCAGCTTTCTAGGATCATGCCCACTTCCCGCAGTATCTCTGAGATTCAACAAGGAACAAGGAATATCCTATTGATATTGACAAGGTCTAACTTTTATCTGTCTGTTGAATGTGGATAAAGTAACAAATTAATTAGGCTCAGAGTAATGCATTTTCAGTCAGTGCTCAGAAGACTAATTAAAGACCAGTTGGGTAGGATCTATTTTATAAAATAAATGCACTAAATGTTGGATTTCATTGTAGATGTTGAAGCCAAGAAAAGTTATTAGCTCATATTGCCTTCTTTAGACTACATATGCTGTCCCAAAAAGCATCTAGAAATTAAATATCTACCTTTTTTTCAGTGGGTTCTATCACTTACTATTACACAGTAATAAACTATGTTTTATTTCACATCTGAGTTTCATTGAGTCATAGGATGTCTTGGGTTGGAAGAGACCTTAAAGGTAGTTTATTTCCAAACACCCTGCTGTGGGCAGCAACACCTTCCACTAGAATAGATTGGTTAGAGCTCCATCCAGCCTGGCCATAAACACTCCTAGGGATAGGGCATCCACAATTTTTTCTGGAAAACCTGTGCCAGTGCCTCATCACCCTCACAGTAAAGAATTTCTTCTAATATGTAATCTAAATCTGCTCTGTTTGAAGCCATTCCCCCTTGTCCTGTCACTAAATGCTCTTGCAAACACTCTCTCTCTCCATATTTCTTGTAAGTTCCCTTCAGGTACTGGAAGGCCACAATTAGGTCACTCTAAAGCGTTCTCCTCTCCAGGCTGAACAATCCCAATTCTCTCAGCCTGTTCTCTTAGGAGAGGTGCTCCATCCCTCCTCTGGACTGTCTCCAACAGTTCCATGTCCTTCCTGTGCTGGGACCCCAGAGCTGGATGCAGCACTGCAGGTGGGGTCTCAGCAGAGCAGAGCAGAGGGACAGAATCCCCTCCCTCCCCTGCTACCCACCCTGCTTTGGATGCAGCCCAGGACATGTTTGGCTTTCTGGGTGGCAAGTGCTCACAGCTGGGTCATGTCCAGCCTCTATTCCACCTGCTCCCCATCTGTTCATTTTCAAGCCTGTATTTATACCAGGGATTTCCCAAACCCGGGAGCAATTTGTATAGCATTATATTCCAGACATGTTTTGTTTTTTCTCTCTAAATTAAAAGGTTCTATTTAATCTTTATGAAGGTACCTATTTATTTCAATCAAGGCAACTGAGATGTTTTGATAAATTGAGCAAGTTTTTGCTCAAGAAAAAGTGGTTTCTCATTTCCAAGAAGTGAGTTTTCTTGAAAAATAAATTAAAAATGAGGTTATATTACTAAATCTAGCCATTAAGACCTAAGTAAGTACAGTTAAGAAGTCAGGTTAGGTAAGTGAGGGATAAAGTGAGTCAGCATAAACTGACTGGAACTTTAAAACAGAATTTATGTTCAGAGATATTCCTATTAGGATAGGATCAGCTGTCTCAGCAATTACAGATGGACCAAAAATAACATAAATCACAAATCTGAGTGTACTTTAAAAATTATTGCCTTTTGTGCCTTTTTGCTCACATGGACTGATTGGCTAGGTTTAACATGCAACAACATGCAGAACCTTCTGTGACTATAGAGAAGTGACTGTTGTATGTCAGCTAACCCAGGAACCTGCTACAAAAATCCAGAGCCAAATCTAATAGCAAAAACCAGATAAAAGTGAGTCTTAGCAAAAACAGACATTGCAACAATCTTGTGCTTTCTGAAACCCCCATTTTCTATGTGCAGCCAAAAACAAGAGATAGCATGCTCAATACTTTTTAGCAGGAATAACCTCTTTTTTCCAACTACTGAGGACTTAACATAAGAAATAATACTTCAGGGAATCATAAACATTTTGAAAACAATTCTAAGACCTGTTGCCTTCTAAGCTGGACACAGAGATACTCCAACCGGAAGCTTTTACAAGGAAAGGGAGGGTGACATTTTTCAGAAAAATATACTGAGAAAACCTTTGGAAGATAAATATATAAAAAAATCCTGCCACATTTTATGCAGAAAAGATCAAGATAACCAGATTTCAAAGTATTCTTGAATTTAGGCCAGTATTTTAAGCAACATATATTATTAGTTTAAAATAATTTATATAAAGAAAGGGATCCTTATCCTCCCCTGCAAGAAGACCTTTCCAGCAAGAATAGCCTAACTTAGGTTTTGCTCTTGTAGCAGAGTCACAACTAGCAAAAATTATAATACTGGATTGAAATCCTGACACTTTCAGACAATATGGTGGTTTTCCAGTAGATGAGTTTGCTGAAATACACTTGCCAATTACATGATTGCAGTTTTAAGCTGAAGCTATATAAGACAATGATTTTATGTTTATCCCATCTCTGTATGTCTCTGATTAAATGACTAATGCCAGAGAGAGCCTGTGAATCTTCAGATCCCACACATACCATACAGTCTGAGCAAATAAATTGTGAAACCATAACCAGCTGCACAATAAGAAGAAAGACTCGGATTCAGAGCCTGCTGTCTTATATGGAATTGCAGAATACAGCTATAACTTTCAAAAGTAAACAGTAATCAGATCATCCACATATTACAATGATAGCATTACCTCACAAAATTTTTAACAGACTGCAATCAGCAGAACTCCCTGGGGCAGCAGGCAACCATCCCTTTATTCATTTTCACTACCCCCTTTATAGACCCAACCCCTACTCCATCTGTCAGTTCCAAACGCCAGAGAAGATGAAGTGGTCTCTGATGTCATTTCCATAATTCATATGACTGAAGGCAACTAGAGGATTAAGGAATGAATTCTTCCAGCAGTTATGAAGAAATGTTCAATTGTTCTGTCAGAAATCTGAAAAGAGAAGGTAGTTTTATTCCTAAGGACTCAAAATAAATAAATTATTTGCTCCAATGAGTTTAAAGGATCAGGCCTACCTGGAGTATAAATTTGGCAATTGGTGATTAAACAAAGTCTAGACAATTTTTGAAAACTGTCTGAACCTACATTGAAGAGAGGGGGATTTTTTTGCTATTCAGATTAAATTTAATTCAGGAAATTAAATAGAATGATTTGCTATACCATAAAATTCTTTAATTATTGGTTTTCAGCAGTAACATGCTGCCTGACACATGCATGATTTAGAGGATTATTTTTGTAAAAAACCATTGATGCTTAGATCATTTGCTTTGGTTAAAAGACAAAAAGGGCAGAATGGATCCAGAAACTCATGTTATTCCAGAAAAAAAATAACATCCCACTGCTTCTTTAGATGTAAGGATTGGAGCTAACCTCCCTGGGCGAAATAGGTTCAAAACCACATAAATTAGCTGCCTTTCTCTTAGCCTCATTCTTTCCTTTGGGTAGGTGGAATTTAAGGATGGCACAAGCAACACGATGGCTAAGTGCTACCAAAAGGATGGTCATCTCACTTTTTACGGCAGATCTACTACTCAGTGATTTTTTTAGGGTAGTTTATTCAGTCAAGAATTCGGGAAAAAAATGAACACATTACAACCTCTTGAGCTTCCTAGTCAGTTATTGAATAAAACCAGAATAGTGGAACATGAGATCTGATGTCAGAGTTGCAGACAGGTGGTAGAAATCTACAGCCAGAAAGGAAGACAGCTTAGGGTAGAACCAAACAGAGTAGTATAGTATAGTTCCCCTTGGAAGGGACCTACAACAATCATTTAGTCCAACTGCCTGAGCCCTTTACTGATGGCACCATCCTAAACCCTCTTAAATAGTGACAGGCTTAGGGCACTGACCAGTTTATTAGAAGTCAGTTCCAGTGTTTGACCACCATCTTTGTAAAGAAATGCTTCCCAGTGTTCAGTCCAAACCTTCCACACCGCTACTTTGAGTAATTCCCATGCATCCTGTTGCTGGGTCCCAGGAAGAAGAGATCAGCACCTCCCTCTCCACATCCCCTCCTTAGAAAGCTGTTCAGGGCAATAAGCCCTCAGCCTCCTTTCCTCTAAACTAGACAAATCCAGAGTCCTCAGCTGCTCCTCATAGGACATTTCTTCCAGCCCTTTCATCAGATTTTCTCTCCCTCCTCTGGACACATTCTGGGACCTTCACATCCTTTTTAAACTATGGGCCCAGCACTGCCTACAGGACTCAGGGTGAGGCTGCACCAGGGCTGAATCCAGCAGGATGATCCCAATCACCGCTGGTGAGGCTGTGTCTGATGCACCCCGGGATGGGGTTTGCCCTCCTGGCTGCCCAGCACACACTGCTGATCACCCTGAGCTGCTGCCAGCCAGCATC
>WBND01000394.1:543310-554920 GCA_013398595.1 Tychaedon coryphoeus
TTATTCATTTGGTTACTCTAATCATCAAAAGGGACTCTTGCAAAATATAGAAACCGGTATGCCCAGTTCTCAGTTGCTGATCAGTCAGCCATCCTTGGAAATAGCAGCAGCAGCTTGTCTACACTACAGAGTAATTTGTACCTGTGCTTTCACAGCTGAGCATGAAGTCTCATAATAACATTTTAAGTAATTAATGATTCTAATGAGAATATAAAACTCTAGGTATCTAGTTGGAAGTGGTAGAAAATTTTTGTGTTTGCAGGCAATATGAACTTCACCATGCTGAAATGGATTTTTTCATGACATAGACAATACCTTTTGCAGGATTCCTTGAAATAAATCCTAAAAAATGAGCTGTGTCTTTTCCAGAGGAAATGCTTTCAAGGAGAGGGATAACTTGAGAAATATTTAATGTATGTAAAATGTATTTTAGGTGCTAACATGTGTTAGGGTGCTGAAGCTGCCAAAGATGTGATTTAAGAGCAATATTGACAGAAGTTAATTTTAGCCTAAGGAGTCTCAAGTTTCTAGGCTTCTTCCTTCCCCTGTTATCCACCACCTTCTTTGTGGGGGGTAATTCCCACTGAAAGCCTAACATCAGGTGCCCTCAATTACCAGCTGAAGCTCCTCTTCCAATTCCTGCAGAAGGAATATGGGAAGGCTATGAAGTTTAGTTTTCTGAACAGGCACCACATACATTTAAGAGTAAAATTTGGATTTGGCAGCAGGAGGAAGAGTACAAGTAGTTTTATTATAAGGTTTCAAAGTCATGAAACCACTGTGATGTGGTTTACTAGTGCATGGGAGCAGTTTGCCTCTTGTAGGTCACATCCAGGTTTGTTTTCAGTTCTGAATATTCACAGGTCAGCAGGACATAAGAGATAAAACTTTGTAACTGCATACATGTGTTACTGCTTTGCTGAAACAAGGAAAAGCAAGTGTGTATGTCTCCCCTACAATGTTTATTTGACTCAAAATGAATTATTGTAGTTAGAATAATCAGTGAAATAATTTTGCATTTTTTCTGGCCTTAAATTCTTGCTTAACCTTGGGGATACATCCTTCCTTAGTTTTTTTTCTTTTCATTTTTTGTTATGTCTTAGTAGTAAGTAAGTAATTAGTAATTTTCCCTGTACAATACTGTTCATTTTGTTTGTGAGTAAAGTATAGACATACCACTAAAGTTTTCCAGCACTAGTCAACAATGTATACAAACCTGGAGTTGTACTGGTGTAAGAAAAGCTCAAGCCACAAGTAGAACAGATTTTGCAAACCAAGAATTTGTTTTGCTAGTGGTGGCTTGCTTTCACAGGGGCTTATATTGGAATACCCGTATCACTCTGAAGAGCAGAATTCTTTTGTGGACTTCTGGCAATGCTAGTACAATTCTAGCAATAAACCAGATGTACCTAACACACAATAAAGGGAGAAGTCTGTAGTTCAGGATTGGATAGATGAAATAACAAATACATCTTTGGAAAAAAACATGGTACACAATTCTTAAAAGAAAGCCATGCTTTCTTAAAAGTCAGTGACATTTCAAACTCTGACCCATATACTTTGCTGCATTTTTGCTTTGAACTTCGTTTGTAGAAATCTACTTTTAAGATAATTATATGTGAATGTCTGAAGTTCTTTTGGATTATGATGACTCATTCACCGTGAATGTAATGACTAATGTGACGTTTTGGATTATTTTAAAGAAAATAGAGCAAATCCTGCTCAAAGACGTTTATAGATTTTGGTTTTTCTTCAGAGAGATTTAGATGTACAGTGTATGCACTGTACATCTCAAAACCTCTTCTTCTTAGTCTGTTTGATCCAATTGATTCTGTTAGGAGTAAAAGATCTTATTAACTCAGTCACTCCTCTTATTTTAGACTGTTTTGCTAGTTATATTAGTAACCAGATGATTCACAGATCTGAGGAAGGAAACTGCTTTGATCCTTGAGTGTCTAATTGTCTGTTGTACCTTTTTAAAATTCTCACCATTAACCAGCATGCTTTCTGGTTTGAATGTCTGAGTTTAAATACTTTGCATTTGAGTTGTTGAGGTTGTTAACTGTAAAAGTAATATCACTCCATTTGTATTCCTACTCCTCTTGGCTATATGGAGCATTGATACTGCCCTAGACCTGGCAGAGGTTAAAAAAAAGAGTGTAAAAGATTAAAGCTATCATAAAGGGCAGGGTTATGCTCTCTCTTTTGAGCAGGGACTAAAATGATGGTAGCCCATCTCTAAGGTATGTCGTCTGATGCCTCAACTGTCATTCTGCCTGTCCCTTCCAAGAGCCAGCGATATGGTAAAGTGTACAGTGGGGCAGCATCACTACAGGAAAATGAGCATGTTCCACTGCTGAATACTTGGGAAGACATAGTGAGGGCTGGTATAGGTGTCTGCTTTTTCGGTTGTTTTGTTTGGTTGTTTTTTTTTGTTTGGGTTTTGGTTTGGTGGCGGAGGGTTTGAGGGTTTCTTTTGGTGGTTTTGCTGTTTTGGGACTTGGTTTTTTTTTATTGGTTTGGTTTTTTTGCAAAGGAGGAAATTGTTAATTCCACTCCACCCTGTGCAGAGAAATGAATGTAGAGCGCCTCAAATGTCTTGTGCATGCCATAGCAAATGAACATTGGGACTGTGCTGTTTTGTAAGTCATGTGGCATCAAATCTTGGGATTTCAGAAAAAATTGGAAAAGTCTGAGATGAGTTCTCTAAGTAAATCAAATTAATTAATTCCTAAATGGTTAAATTGGAAATAGGAATGTTAACAGTTGTGAATTGTATTAATGGTAGTCGTAGCCTGCTTTGGGGAATTGGGGTTTTTTATTTTATACATATTACTAAATCAGTTATTAAATCCAGAAATATGTTATGTGTCAAAACAGTAAAACATATAACAAAAACATAAAAACAAGTGTGAAGAATATTTTAAATAGAAAGACAAGGAGGTGTATTAAATTATGACAGAAACTAATGATATGCTCTTGGCAATTATTTGACTTCCACTGCCTAAAATCTGTACAGTTTATCCCTGAAAATTAAGTTCCCTGAGACTATTTTGTCCGAGAACTCCATAGTGTGTTAAGAAATATGGAATAGGTATTTTGAGTATCATATGATGATATTAAGAGAAGGCTCAAAATAGGTTTAATGTCAGACTTCACATTTATCATGTCTGGTGTGTTAGGACTTCCTAACGGAGAATCTCAAGCTTGCTACCCTTGATAGCATTTTTTTTTTGTGTTTGAGAAAAATATTTACCGACATATATGTCTGTATAAGTAGTACACTGCTGCAGCTTAAGACCAAAAGCATGAATATTCTAACTGCTGTCAAGTGTGTGGTTTGGACTTAATTTTAAGACATCTTGGCAAACGAGAGTTTCTTAATGAGGACTTGGCAAGAGGATTAAAAGACAGACTTCTGCAGTGTTAATAAGTTCCCACCAAGCTTGAAAAGCAGCTGAGGAAGAATGAAAATGCTGAAGCCAAGTGGTTTGAAGCTGGTTGTTGTAGGCCAACCGGAAATGGGAATCATACCTCTTGGTAGGCACAGGAGGAGTTCAGTGGGGTGGGGAAAGGCTGCTCTGAACATATCCATGGAGCAGCCTGTCTTTGATGTGGTGAAGCTGTCAGTGAAGACACCTACAGAGAAGAAAGATGCCTTCCTGCAGTAGTGTTTTTAAAATAGAAATAAAAACAAGGAAAATCGTGTTCTTCAGAACCGTTTAGTGGGTTTTTCGCTCTGATTTTGTAGAGCCCTTAGACGATGATTTCAAGTGACATATGGCTAATTGTGTTGCGAATGGCTTGCTGAAATCAAGTCAAACCATGATTCTATGATCTGGCAAATCTCTGTGTAGGTTCTGGCAAAATAATTTTAATGTTAATACTTAACTATTTCAATGCTTAGTAGAGAGAGCAATAAAAAAGAGAATATCTCTGATTCTTAGAGCTTACTTGGAGTAACCTCTCAGGTGAATTTGAAACAACATTCTTTCTTCTCTTCTTTGACCTCTCAAAGCCAAATCATAGCCCCCACTCACCCAAACCAAAAAGAGACGTCAAAATAACTACAAAAAGCAATCTTGGAAATTTGGGCTCCCAGAAGAAATTTAACCACTGGACTTTTTGTCACTTGACTTTTTCTTTGCTGTTTTGTTTTTATTTCAGGCTACTAAATTTGGCTTTTTTCCAAAGGAGTTTCCAATTACAGAAAGAGTTCTCTAACAAAGAATGTTTCCAGGGCAGCAGATGTTTCACTCATTACATAATACTGAGCATGGGTAACATTTAAAGCTTTCAACTGGGGCAGTAAGTGGATTTTATGAAATACTTTTGTTGCTTTGAGAGCTATGTTGCTGTTATTGTTGTTAAATTTTCTCTTTTGAACTATTTTCTTTGCAGTCTCTGGAGTAGTTGTCATCTTCTGTTATGTGAAAGAACAGTTTGGGTACAACACTGATGAAACAGTATTAAACTGGTTTATTAAATGAGGGTAGCTGGACTGCTTGCTGGTTATCATTCTTCCTGTCTCATATCTTTTCCATTTCTGTTTTCTGTCCTTGGCAATAGAACTTAATTTACTGGTACCAAACTTGCCTTCATTGGTTCTGGCTGCTTCTCAAGACTGTATAGGTCAGTTCAGAATTTGAGTTTTGACCTCACATAACTCCTCCAATTTTATACCATTGGACAACTTGAAATTACTGTTCAATAGGAAAACTTAAACTGTTGAATATTGATATGGTAGAAGTACCCTGGATGGTCTGGAATAGGTTGGGTATTTCTTAGATTTAGATGTATGAATGATGTATTTTACAGTGTCTCTCATGAAAATGTTAGTAACAGATTGCCAATAAAGAGACACCAAATACTTATCCAAGTTTTTAAAAACAATGGTTGTCTTTGGTCATTCTAGGACTAACAGGTAAAGTGTGAAAAACATCCCTGCATTTCCCACCTGTGGTGTTCCAGGCTTTGGTATTTGGGTTCTATCTGTGGTAATTTTATGTTAAGATTTATTTATTTAATCAATTTATATAACCCAGGTTTTTTTTCAGTATTAAATGTATTAACAGTATAACTATGTTTGACATACCAAAAGCTTAATGCAGAAGTAAATTTGTTCTCAGACATTCAGTCTGCAGAACTCTGCTGCTCTGAGAACTGTTTTTTGTACAGGTGGAGGGAAAGAAAACCCTGCTGTATCATCAGATTTTTTCCAGGCTTGGAACCTTTACTTCCATGGGAGTTGCTTACCTGAGGTGATTTGCTGTGATCCTAGTGGAGTAGCCTGCTCTGTTTGGAATGCTTTAGAAAACTTTACCATCAGGCCTGGTTATATCCATTTTGTGCCTGATTGTTGTGTTCATACGCAATCAGAAAGCAATCTGGTACACAAACAGCAACTGCAGAGTCAACATTTTTTTTCTTTGAAGATGTTCAAGTTTGCAACAATTTAGCTATCCGATGCAAAAAACTAGTTTGGATTATTTTCAGTACCAGACCTTGATACAGGTTATTTTCTGGATGAAGTTCAATTAACGCAGTCCTAAATCATCCTGTAGAAATGCTTCATTAAAACTGACAAGCTTTTCATCTTTGACTTTGTCCTTAAGTTTATTTTTTCAATGTTAGAGGCCTCAGTAAGATAATCACCTATAATAGATCGTAATATATTTCTGTTGTGCAATTGCGATATTCTCAAATGTTTACTTTAAAACTCCTAGGAAGGAATGGTCCTGTGTTTGCATATTTGCATATTCAGACCAAAATGTGGGTGACATCCAGCTATTCCTGTTCCACAGCTGGTTGTGTTAAGACAAGTAGAAGATGGGCAGTGCATCTCTGAAGTTATTTTTGCAATTCTGGTTTTTCTAATACTCCTGTAATTTAGTCAAGGAACTGTAACTGTTACTTCATTTAATAATTTTTGTTATAATCTCATATGCAATCCAAAACCGGAAGTCTTTAAAAACATTTCTAGTAATTTTTTTTTTCTCTTGCTACTGCCTGATTGGCTAATAATTTGTGGGCTACTTTTTTTTTTCTATTTTAATCCTGTTCAGTGGTGATGGTATGCTGGAAGTAATGCCGCCTTACCTTGTCTTTTGTTAAGGTGTGTATACAGATGCACGTTATCTTCTTATAGATTATAAAATGTGCTTGAGAGAACTTATATATAGATATGTCCATATGACTTCCCTGTGTGCTGCAAGTGCCATTTTAACTGTTTGATAACTTCCTTGCTCACTGATTCCTCCTGAACTCACTTAACTTTGTGGGATAGTCTAGTTTATAATGTTCCATTCTGTTGTAATTTTAAATTATTTGGAAAGTGCATGCAAGGTCTGATTTCTGCTGTGAAATGCATAAGCTGGAGTAGCATACTTATCTGAATAGGAATGGGTTTGCTTAAAAGTGAGTGTGATATGGACAAGCACAGCAGTGTGAGCAGTAGCAGTGAAAGGTATGCTGAAACAAACAACTGAAGTGCCAGCTGTTGTACATTCTGGTTGTTACATTAATAGTGGGGACTGTTTGCACTTGCTGTGTACATTTAAGCACTTGCTGTGTACATTTAAGCCTGTGTACGTTCATGAGTGTTTTAGAATCATAACTGTATTTCATGCCTAGGAAAAAAAGCCCCACCAAACAACATATAAAGTTTTTATTGCCAGGGTTTAGTCTACAGTTGCATTACTTACTGTGTTTCAGAGTCATTTCAAGTATCAACTTCCCAGTTTCGTTAAACAGAGACAAAAATTGAGGCAACTAGAATGAGAATAATCATGCAGATTTATTGACTACAGTTTACATTGAGAACCACCTTCACTAAGCTCTTTCTGTTGCTGTGGAATACAGCTAGGAAAGAGTTAAAAAAAAGAAGCCAAAGGAATCACTATTGTTGCTGTATTTCACTAATGTGAAGTTTAAAAAAAATTGTAGTCATACTATAATACTAACCACTATATCCAGTAACACAGCCCTTTAGCATTTGATTTTTATGAGCTTAGAGACAAAACTTTTTAGTGTCTTAAGTCCTTACTGCTGATCAAGCTTGCTGTGTTCAGGCCTTCAGGTTCTTTCTCTTGCCCCATGTGATTAAACTTCATTGTTCTGATTTAAGATCACCTGCTTCTACAAAAATTTGTCTTTTTTGATCATTTGTCATCATCTGTTTCTTGCCACCATCTTTGTCATGCTGTTATCTTTATCACTGTTGTGCAATGCTAAATCAAGACCTGTAGGTCACAGAATAAGGGGCAGCAATTTTAAACTTAAGAGGAATTTAGATTGTACTAAGACACAATGAGAGTGGTGAGGCCCAGATAATCAGGGTATCCAGACTGTGGATGCCACATCCCTGGAAGTGTTCAAGGCCACGTTGGATGGGGCTGTGAGCAGCCTGGTCTAATGGGAGCCTGTGGCAGGGAGGTTGGAACTAGATGATATATAAGGTCACTCTGCTCCCAGCCCAAATAATTTTGTGATTCTGGTATTTGAAATGTGTGCAGAAGAAAGAGTGACAAGCTGAAGGCTTAATGCAGCCCAGCTGTATCTCTTTGCTGGATGTGACAGTGATTTAACTTCTTCAAACATATATTTAAGGGTAATTACAAATCTTGTTTTAATTTTTTTTTTCTTTTCAGATTAAACAGATAGCTAGTACTGATTATCTCAAGAAGTATCTTTTGTTTGTTACTTAATGTGCCTGTCCAAGGTGTATGTGCATACTATGTAATACTTTTTATGTGTTTTAAGGCACACTTCCAAATTCACTGATTACAAGAAATTCTGCACTGGTTGTTTTGTTATACAATGAAGATTTAGCTGGCATCAATAAAGATTCTTTTATACAAAGGGAAAACATTGTTTTTCCCATTCCTTCACAAATAGTGCTATTTAATCTCAGTATGAGATACACAGTGGTCTGTGTGAATAAAGAATGAGCTATCACCTTTCTTTGGCACTTAACGGGGAAACTTTCTATATTTTCGGAATCTGTAAACCCTTTTTCTCTTCTGGTTAATTAATTGGAAGTAATAGTGCCTGTGGTAGTCCTTGTGTTGTCTATGAAGTTTTACCTAGGGCAGTGCTTGAGAAACATAATAATGCTTCTTTCTTAGATGGTAGCCAGTAAGTTTTCCAAGTCTTGCAGATGGCTTCCTAATGCACTGTTTTCTATCTATCCAGTAATGTCTTTTTCTCTTAAGTTAGCATAGTAAATTCAGTGTTTTCAGTGATCTTCAGGTCAGTTCATTTTAAAAGTAAATATCAGAGCAGAATGCAGGTGCATTTTTTTAACTTCTTTGGTGCCAATAGCCAAGTACAATTCACTTGCTAAGTTAAAGATTTGTACAGAAGTCCTGAGTTAGTTTTAACATCTACCTTTCTTAAAGTTCTGACTGTGGAGGCTGTTTACAAAATAGATTTTTCTACCCAGTGAACAAAAAGTGCTGAAGTTATTCCTCAGTCTGGAATAATACTCATTTCCTGTGCAGTCTGGTTACAAAATTATTTCTAGTTATGAAGGAAAGAACTCATCTTTCTAAGTTCTTCAGTCATCTCTGTATGCATGTTACAGGCTTCCACTCAGCAAGTACTTTGTAAGTAGTAGTTTCCACACATTGCAGTTTGTGGGTAATGTCAGTGTGTGAAAGAATATGTAAGTTTAATTACAATGTCATGTGTTAGCCATTAATCACTTACAGCCATTTCTGCCTTTTCAGGTAGTAGCATGCTTACTGGAGTGGAAATACAAGACTTTTAAGACCAACTTGATTTTTCTGAGTAAAGCTATGCTGGTTGGCGTCCTGAGCCTTATGCTGGTTTTTCTCGAGGACCAGCACTCCAGGGTAGCACTCCAGTTAGGAGTGAACTGAAAAAAGTATTAGTATCAATACTCATTCTAGATGTAAGTTTATTTTTTGGTTTTGTTCCTTGAGATAACAGCATTTGTGACACTTCTTTCCCTGAGCTGAAAGGAATAACAATACTCAAGGATTTGCCTGCACTTAAGCCTTAAAAATGGCTATTTCTGATACCAGGTCTTATTCTTACTCTGGAGCAAGTATATAAATACTGTTTCCAAAACTTCTTGTTGTTTGAAGGTGTTAGTATTCATATGCAAATTATCAGATTGGTGTTTGTAACAAACCATTTCCCTTAGCTGCTTCTGTATGCACTTTCACAAAGCTTATGCTTCCTTTTCTTTAATACAGTTGTCAAAAACTGAATTTGACTACCATTTTTTTTGTAGACTTATGCCTAATTTTAGAGGATAATTTGACATTTAACACCTTTCTAGAATCTAACTGATGCTTTAGAGACTAGTAACTGAAGAAATTTCTAATGTAGTAATTTTTTTCAAAAACTATAAAAACTATTTTTATAAAGATGGAATCCTTTTAACCAAGGCAGTTTCCCTGTGAAACATCTCCTTAAGAAAGGTCAGTGACCTTTGTAAACATAATAGCAACTTAACTGTATTTTTGCTAGAACTTTATAAACAATTATAAAATTGCATTTTGATTTTGAGAATGACATTATGTTCTTAGAGCAGCTAACCTTAAATGAACTGTGGGAGAGAACACTTTGTCACGTTTCTGGCATTTAGCATTGAAAAGGTGTTCTTTTCTTCACTGCTGTGTATTTTTTGCTAAACAAATCTCGTCTTAGGCTAGATGTACTAAGTGCCTTAAAGTGTGGTCTCTGCTGGCTGGTTTTGTTTTTCATCTACAAAACTAATTAATGCCCATAGGAATTCCTTTTGGAAAAACATGGGGGAGGGTTAAAAGTGCATCTTTTATTCTGTATACATTTTTCTTTTTTTTCTCCTTCTATTATTAAAAAAAATGTTTCTAAACTACTTACAGCAAACTTTCCTGTTGTGGACTATGAATGAATTGGAAAACTAACTTCACTTAAATAGTTTTTTTATAACCCATGTGGGTCCCTATAGACATTGGGGTTTGTAGTTCCTCAAACTGTATTCTCATGTTCTTAAAATGGAATTCCAAGTTTTTGTTTTCAGTGTATTTGATGTAAAATGAAGTATCTTAGTAGACTTTAAAAACAAGATATTTTATGGAACTTGTATGTTGACTTTTAATTCAATACATCCTGCATTGTCATCATCCAACATGAAGATAGTAGTTTTTAATTTTAGATTTTTTTTGTATTTAGGTTTTTTCCTGCAAGAAAACACATTATTGTGTGTTACAATAGAAATCCCAAAATTTTCTAAATGTTGAGCTTTTTTTCTTAGTCGATATACAGAACTGTACTCATACAAAATGGACAGAGGACAGTAGCTTTAGAAGTTCTTCCTGGGAAAAGTTGCTTTGATAAAACTTAAAATAGATGGGCTCTTAGAAGAATGTTCCCTTGTCTATTAGGAGGAGCAGTGTTCATACTTGTTCTTGTGTGAGTCATGACAAAAATAATGGAGTAGTGGATTCATCTTGTTCCCCTCAAATCCTATGGGTTGTTTTTTCCCGCAGTTGCTGAAGGTAGAGTATTCTTGGACTTGATGAATTCTGCTGTTTCTGTTTGCATTGGTGACTATCTTCTAATTCTTTGTCTATTTATATTTCTAAAACTTTTGTGTCAGTGAAGATAACTATGGCTTAATTAAGAGCTATTACTTTCACGTCTCTTTTGAGTGATCCTGTTTCTTTAAGTCTTTCTGAAACTGGAGAGCGAATTCCTGAAGAGCTGACTTGTTGTGCTTATTTGAAACCTTACTTGTCCTTGTGGAAAAGGAACTGTTTTGAGAGACTCGGAACTTTTGAAAAACTCGCTAAATGTTGTGCTGACATGCAAAGCTTTTGTGCCAAGTATCTCAGCTGAATTGTCTGGTGACTCTGAGTTTTGCCTGCCACATATTACGCAGAGTTTCTATGAAGTATAACATAGCCATGACTAAGAGAAAAGTGTAATGTATGTAAGATGCAAGTGTATGCTCCTTAGCAATGAAATGCTACAGTTTTATTGATCCCCGTGACTAAAATCTAGCAATGAATTGTCTTCATTGGCATTCTAACTTTCCAAATCTTAGTATTTACTTTTTCAGTTGCTTTTAAATTTTCCTTCCTCTGTTTTCCCAGGAAAACTAAGTTCTCTGTTTAAAGCACATTTGAGGATAACATTAGTGCGATTCCAGGAACTTGAGCTGTGATTAAAAATATGAACACTTGTGAGGTTTTTGATGTATGCTGTTACTGTTACTGTTTGGTTTTTTTCCTGCTCTGGTGCTAGAAGTAAATGTAGGCCATGGTTTTAATGTTGCTTTGAGAAAACATGATACTGAGCTGTGTGAACGTGACTCAGTTAATAAAAGGCTGGAACATTTTAAAAAGGTTTTGAGTTAAAAAAACCCAAAACCTATAGAATGCCAACTATTTTGCTACTTTTGTCACCTTTTTCCAATAATTTGATTTCAATTCAAATGGTGTTTTACAGGCAATGTGTTTTAGCTCAGGACTTTGTTTTAAGAGAAGCAGAGAGTGGATAGTTTTCCTTTTCCTTTTCCTTTTCCTTTTCCTTTTCCTTTTCCTTTTCCTTTTCCTTTTCCTTTTCCTTTTCCTTTTCCTTTTCCTTTTCCTTTTC